>JANRGW010036220.1:0-97547 GCA_024733675.1 Psilopsiagon aymara
CCTGCCCATGGCAGGGGGGTTGGAACTAGATGATCTTAAGGTCCTTTCCAACCATAACTATTCTATGATTCTATGATTCTGTGACAAGGTGCAAGAGAGGATGCTAGTTCAAATAAAAAACTGGAGGCTGCCCTCAGTACAGTGACGATGTGTGTGTGGGAGGCATCTCCTGCTGCTCATCTTATGGACACTGATGCTGTAACAGAGGGCTGAGGCCAGCTTTCTCCTTGCTCATGCCAAAAAAAAGCAGAGGCTCTTGCTTAGGAATCTGTGTATCTGCAGCAGTTTGCCTTCCACAGCTCCCTGGGAACATGGCCAGAGTTTTCTGGGTAGTGTTTTCTGTTTGCATTCTTTTAAATGAAAACAGTGGGTTTTAGTTGTGGATAAAAGAAGCATGCTGGCTTAGGGTGTTAATTTAGGTGGATTTTATTGTATTTTCCAAGGAGCATAAGCCACTACTTGGTGTCCTCCCTTTTCTCTAAATAAAAATGCATGTGCTTTCCTTTAAAAATGTATTTTGTGTGTAAGTCACATATGATAACATTAAATTCATTATAAAGGTGGTAATAAAGCTAGCTGTAACATTTATATATTTTTCATGACCGAAGTGCTTTGCAATTGGAGATGCTATAAATGCTCACTTGCCTCTAGAGGAAGAGACAGACACTGCAAAAGATGATAGCTGCATGACCCCAGGACACAGCTGTTCTGGGCATAGGAGGGGCAGGCAACACTCTGGGACAAAATAGGGGCTTGGGCTGTCTGCCCTGGCATGCTGTGGCCATGGGAAGTAGGGTGGTTTTTACTGAGGAACAGATTGTGTTGGACACGGTGGATAATACTGTTGTGATGGGAGCAGACTCCAAGCAGAAGCATCCATTGATGCAGCAGAGGAGGAAGCACCCGTTCCAGGTCTCTTTCTGTTCTGTCTCAGCTCTGCTACTTCCCCCTCTCAGCAGCTCCACATTGGAGTTATGGTGTTCAGCATTACCCAAGCTGCTCAGAAACCTTGGGTTGTCTGGGTGTGCAGTGTACTCAGGGAGGAAAAGCAGGTAAAAGCAGAACGAAAAGGAAAATGCTGCTATTGATATTTTTCCTAGGGTTCTCTTGTGTCTTTTTTGGTATGTCTGATCTGTTCCAGCAGGACGAAGCAAATTATAGACATGTTGACTGCCCTCTAGCTGTATCTTCTATAACAGTCACGTCTTGCACAACACCACGTCCTTTCTAGGGACATTTTATCCACGGGAAGCATGACTATTTTCCCTTCCAGCCCTGCAGCAGAGGGCCCTGTGCCTGCCCTGGAGGCAGGCAGGATTGGGGAGTGCGTGCCAAGGCCAACCAACTCTGTCACCTCCATTTATTCGTACTTGACCCCTGTGTGGCCATGGAAAGTGAGAAAGAGATGAAGTACTTTGCGTGGTTAATCCTGGTGGCAGGGCCCCAATGAAAGCAATGTCCTGGTTGTACTGGAGCTGCTAGAGTGTCTGAACTTCACCAGAGAGCCATGGAAACATCTCTACATTGCCCTCCATTAGAGGGCATTCAACACTCGGACAGGCACTGCCCACTGACTTTTACAGAATACACTCGATGAATATTAAAACCAGGGCTGATGTTCCCGAAGTCATTGCCCATTGCTGTGCTTCAGGCACCATTATGTGGCATGACTTTAAAAACTTTTTTTTAAAGGTCATGCTGTTTATGCTGCATAATATAGAATGCAATTCCACTGTAAATTAGAAATGTGCTTTACAGCCTGCTGCTGTGCTTCATGGAGAGACAGAACTCAAAGTCACAAGTCTCCTCGTGGGGAAGCAGTTGTGGGAAATGTTTAATATCACCGTAATCGGGGGCTTTATGAACTAGTACTGAGCTCTGCAGGCCTCTCTAGACACCTTGCTACCTCTCCTGACCAGTCTCTAGCTTCTCTAGAACATTTTACCATTCTTGACACTGTTAAATGTGATTTTACTTTACTGTTATAGGAAGTTTAGGGTAAACTGTAACATTACCTAACCTGCAGCCGCTTCCTTTAGTTATAGAAAATATGCTCAGCCCTGAGAGGTTTCTCTCCCAGTGGATAGTTAGAGTTGATTTTCTGTATGTTGAAATGGTTGCAGGCCTGTTCAGTCCCCATGTAATTCTCTAGAAGGATTAAATTTTCAATTGCTTTGTAATAGAGCAACTTTTAAATGCTGTCCTCTCTCTTTCCAGGTAAACTACAGCACAGAAACTGGATTTTGAGGGACATGCAGCCTGATTCCAAAATTCCCCCATGACAGCTCTTCAGGGAGCCAGTATCAAAGGTAAGCAAACAAGTTAAAGCCATTGATCGTTACTTAGAAAACTTCAGGTCACACATTGCTTCAGGAGGCAGAACACATGAACAGGACAGCAGCCACAGGGAGAACCACACTGTGTAAAAGAGCTGAGAGGTGTTTTTGTCTCACTTCACTGTGGAACATGTACTATGGTGGAAAAATTACACGGATACTGTTGAGAAAATATACTGACTGATCCCAAGGTGATGGAGACGCCAAGTTAAGAAATTAAGCAAATAAACAGGGTTTCTGATAGGTGTTAAGAGATGTAGGAATAGCAACACAAGGAAGAAACTGAAGACTTTTTCCATCTAAGGGTGTAAGTCATAAATCTTGCATGAAATGGAAGTTACATGTTTTTTTGAGGAAAATCATATAGTATCACATTCACAGTCTCTTACAAGAATCTGCTGTACTTTAAGAATTGTATTTGGATCGAAGGGACAGGCCAGGCTGCAAATGGGACTGTGTTACTAAGCACTTGCTACCAAACAGGTCTGCAGAGCAACAGCTGTCACTGAGACAGTGCAGGCAGGCACCTGGGGTGCAGAGGCAGCAGTGAGCTGTGCCTCTGAAGCCAGTTAGGACCAGTCATAATGAACTTTACTGCAAGGGCAAGCCTAAACTGAGGTACCCTCCTAATATACATATTTGGAACATACTCCCAGTCCCTTCATTAGGTATACAACCTGCCAGAATACTCGTGCATTATTACCAGATCAGCAAAAGGCAATGTTTGTAGGACTGATTTAATCTTTGTAGGACTGATTTTTATTATAAAGCCATTTTTTGTGTTTAAATATACTATAAACATGGTCTGTAACACATTAAAAATACTGTGGAAAAAGCAGAAGAAAAACATTTCATACAGAGGCACAAAATAGAGAACTGAAACAACTTTCTTCAAATTCTGTGCTAGAAGAGGTGGGTAACAAATTCTTTTCAACTGTCGACCAATGAAAAGAATCTTGGTCAAAATACATACAAAATATATATTTTCTATATATATTATTTTATAAAACGATGATATTTCTGTACTGAAGTTCTTGGTCAACACATCTTAAGGTGTATTTAACATGCCAGATTACTGAGAATGCCCCTACTTATCTGGTGCAGGTTAATTTTGTGCAGATATTCTATTTTCCACTTGATGTTGTTAAAATACGGGATAAAATCCTTAAAGGCAAGCAATAAAGAGAAACCCACACTGCTATGGACTACCAGGGTGAGCACCACCTTATAAGCATCAGAAAAGAACAGACACAAAGTTCTCATTTCAGCTATAGGGGAACACCATTTAGGGAGTCCACCCAGTGATCTTGTACATCAGTGCCCTCAAAAGCCTGGCCTCATAGGTAACTGTGTTTTTTCCACTGTGCAACCTCTTCTCTTCAAGGGGCTGCTCAATGACAGCCGGAATGTTTCTTCCATACAGCTCACATTGCTTCAGAAACTGAATGCACTCTTCAATAACATTGTCACATAGCATGATCATGTGCTTGGACATGTTCTCCAGCAAGGAGAGAAAACACCGTTTGGCGTAATACCATGTATCAGTGCTCAGTTTTTTGTTATATGGCTCCAGGCTTTTAATGACCCTTGTTATGCCAAAGTCGTAGTTTCCCTTCACACAGTAGAGGGTCCCGATGACTAGATTAATAATGCAAAAATGGTAGGTATTTTTATCAGGACTGTTATAGGACATCTGCTCTTCTCCCTGCTCGATCTTCTTCATCAGTTCCTCCGCATCTTCATTCTGGCTTGTTAAGATGTAGGAGACACAGAGGTTCGCTAACACAATGGCACTAACATCAAGAATGTTGTCATAGTGCTTTTTAACTACTGGCTCATAGAAGCTAATAGCCTCTTTATACTTGTTGTCTTGCATGAAGAGCACATGAGCCACATTGAGCTTCCACACCTCGTGGTCGTTACAGAACTCCACTGACTTGCGGAAAATCTTTTCTACCATTGCATAGTTCTTCATGTCCCAATAGATCTTTGCCTGGGCCATCAAGACTGCTACATATTTATCCAAAGTCTCATCATACTCATTAACTGCCCTTTTTATAGCTTCATCATCCCAGTTTTGCCTAGCTTCCTGTACCTGCTTCATGAGTTTTCTCAGCTGCTCAGTCATCATCCCTGCCGAATCATCTAGCTTATAGAAAGCCTCCTCAGGGGAAGTTTGACAAGTAATAATGGCATCCAAGAAGTTGTACAAGTAAGGTGTGAGCAGCTTGTAGGTCAGATGCGCATTCTCTGCCAGCACATCAGCTGCCAGGTCATAGTACTGATGCTTGCAGTAGAGGAGTAGCAAGTTTCCAAACGTTTCTGGTGGACAGGGGTTCTGCAGCAGAAGAAACTGCAGCTTCTCAAAGCCTTCAGTGGGTTGGCTGTCCATGTTCATTAACGCTTGGTTGTGCAGTGTGACTGGATCCAACTCCTCTTCAGCCCTTGGTGGCATATCTGTGAGAGCCTCCTGGGCTGCTTTCAGGTTGTGCAGTTGGTACTCAATGGCCGCCTTGAGGTTGAAGGCCTCCACCAGGGCCGTGCGGTGCAGGAGCATAGTGTTGCCCACACTGCGGACATCAATGCCCTCGGTGGTCATGCCCACGCTGAGCTCTGGGTGCTGGTTGATGCCACGCTCTATGATATCGGAGATGTGTTTGAGGGCAGGGGCATACTGCTTGGCTGCATAGCAGCACAACGCCATGTTGTAAGACAGCTCAGGGCTGTACCCCAACACTTGCATGGCACCAGCAAACTTGCTGCTGGCCTCTTCGTGCCGTCCCTGCCGGTACAGCAGGCAGCCCAGGTTGATCTCGGCGTCAGCCCGCTCCGAGGGGTTTTCGGCTCCTCCGGGGCCGCCGTCCGCAGCGGCAGCGAGCGCCTCCTCCACCAGGCTTTTGGCCGCCGGGAGGTCTCCCTGGGCATAGTAGATGGCCGCCTGCAGGCGCAGGACACGGCCCTGGTAGGCGGGGAGGTCCAGCAACGGGCTGACGGCCCGCAGGGCCTCGGTGTAGAACCCGGCCTTGTAAAGGGCCTGCGCCAGGTAGAGCCGGTACGCGTCCAGCTCGGGGTGCAGCGCCACCAGCTGCTCGTAGCACTCGGCCGCCGCCGCGAAGTCCTGCAGCTGGTAGTGGCAGTAGCCCAGCAGGGACAGGCCGCCACGGGAGCGGCAGCTCCTCTGCAGCTCGCGGCTCAGCAGCGACACGGCCTCCGCGCACCGCCCGCCGACAATCAGCCCGTAGACGACGGCCGTGTACTGCCCGTCAGGCACCGGCGCGGCCTCCATCGCCGCTGCCACGGCAACGGCCCCGCCGGCGCGGGAGCGGCAGCGGTAGCAGCAGCCGTGCCCCTCGCTGCCGTGGAAACGATACCGCCACAGCGGAAGCGCTCCCCCGGAAGCGGCCCGTGCGAGCGCGGGCACCTCCGGGTGGTGCGCCGCCGGCTTAGCGCGGGGCGCGCCGGGAGCTGTAGTGCCCGCCGTGGGGGACGCAGTGCAAGGCGTGCCGTGCCGTGCCGTGCCGCGCCGTGCCGCCGGATCCCCGTGAGGGCGGGAGTGGCCCTGGGCCGGGAGCCCTGTGCTGCGCTCTCCGCCTCCCTCCCTTCTGACCGCCCGTCCTCCGGCCGCCTGCTGCCGGGGACGTGGGCGGTGTGCGCTGCCGTGTGCCGCCGCCGTGGTGTCCATGGAAGGTGGTGCCGGGGAGAGGAGCTGTGCTCTTGTGTTTGACTGCCCTTCGTGCTTTTGCCTCCCGAGTAGTGAAAGGGCTGCTCTGTGGAGATTCCAGATTGTCTCAGAGTTTGCTCCTCCTGACTGCGCTGCCAGCTGGAAGGAATAAAATCAGAACCAGCTGCTCTAGCTTATTCATAAATGTTGTGTTAAAGTTCAGCAGGGAGTGGTAGTGTAAAAGCGGGCCCTATGCTGAAAATGCAGTCCTGGAACACAGGCCAGTTGGTATTTTACTTCTGTCTTGGGCTTTTTGCACAGGAAACATCCCCATTATAGCCTAGCGAGATCCAAAGGTTAGGGCTGATAGGAGGAAGGATGTTTCTACCTTAGCACAGTCTGTCAGCTCTCCTGCAGCTGTAAAAATGTGGCAGAAATAATTTCCAACTTTTCTGAAATGATTTTCAACAATGTAATTGTTCTTTGGGGGATATTTCCATTCTCCCCCTCCCCCCCCAGTATTTCTACTGACCAATTGTATACCCAGTATCACAGACTCTGTGCAGTTTTTTTGCTTGTAAATAACTCCACTGTAGCCATCAGCCGTATGTGTTTTCTCATCATTCCAGGCTAACACTGAGTATCCGGCAAGGTTACATTTGCTCCCAGGAACAAGGGCTGCAAGGTCCTGTTTCAGAAATGGTGTCTGGGTTGCTCAGTCTCATGTGTTCTCATGCTCTTCTTGTTGAGTGAGTCAGTAATCTGGTTCCATACTTACACATAGATAAGTATATATGTACCGGCCTACAGATAGCTACGTTGGATGGGGCTTTGGGCAACCTGCTACTGTAGTGGAAAGTGTCTCTGCCCATGGCAGAGGCGTTGGAACTGGATGATCTTTAAGGTTCCTTCTAATCCAAACCATTCTATAATTGTATGATTTATCCCAGCAACACTATTTCAAAGTAAAATAGTAATAATAAAAAAATCACAGCAAACCATTAAAATGATTTATTATTCTTTTTTTAGAGAGACCAATAAAATCGAGTTGTTAATTTCAAAACCATGCTCTAAAAAGCTGAATTGGCATTATTTGATCTACTAAAGCAAAACAGTGAGGATAATGGTCTTAAAATGCAAAAAGAAAAAGGATCCAGAAGTCTGAAGTTACATGTTGGGAAAGTACATAGGGTTCACTTGCATTAGAACATACACACAGTATTTCTGTGCATGTGTTAGTTGTTTCCCACAGGCAAAGGTTCAGAGCTTATTCCCCACGCAACTACAAGTGACCAACATGCTTTTAAATGGGTAATTAAATACAAAGTAATCTCAAGAAAGAAAAGGTAATGAGCAATATATGCTGTGTATTCCAATCCTGGCACATTCAAGTGATGGAAGTCTCTGGAGTCTCATTTCAGCTGATTTATACCTCCCACTTCATTGTTATATTAGAAACCATTCACATGATTTTACTCTTAAAATCTCCTGTTTCTTTGTTAAAGCCAATAAAAATCTCATGCTACATTTTCTTGCCCAGAACTCTAAGCATTGGAAGTGTCTATTAGTATGTTTTACGCAACCTTGAAATAAACCTGTTCTAAAATGTCACTCAATGCAGAAATGATCTATCAGTAACTAAAACTGTTTTAATTTTATGAAGGGAAAATAAGTATTTGGCCTGTAGGCTGAAACACTCCTATTTTCCCACCAGGATTAATTAATCTAAATATTACAAGTTGCATTAGGCACTGCTGGTTGCAGTTTTCGAAAGTAGTTTGTGAGTACTAGTATTGGCTTTGATAACTACAGGCACGTTACGAGATTGCAGTACACTATGAGAGGGGGCAGTTAGGAAGGTCACCAGTCCATTGAAGCGCACCTGCTGTACCAAGGGCAACCATCTGCAGGAATACCTGAGCTAAAATGAAACATACTCATCTACTCTATGGTTATTTCCTGCAGGGCACAAACCATACTAACGACCTCCTCAGCGTAGTAGGGACTGGCTGTGACAGGGCTGTATGGGGAGTTCAGCCTCCAGTTGCCACCTGAGGCATCCAGCTTAAACTTCTGTGAGCTGCTGCTGTCTGGCCATGTGAGCGTGAGTCTGCTTTGGAGCAGGAGCAAACCTGCCTCCTGACAGAAGCAAATGTCTCCATCTCAATCACATTATGAAGCTGTTTTGTTTGCCTGTAGGTAGGGAAATTGTCTGATTTTACTACTCAAACCATGTCCAAGGGCACCTCTTTCACTTCTTGTTCTTTGGAGGTAGGAAATCCTTCCATCTGAACCACAGTAGGAGACCCTCTACCCCAGGGCTCCTTGCTTTGAACAGTGTTAGCTTTTCTGTTTTTCTGGTGGGGTCACAGTGTTGTGTCGCAGGGAAGCATTTCATTCCATCAGGGTGTACAATACAAGCCCCTCCTGAGCTCTTCTACCAAAGTCTGTCAGCTCTGTGCATCTCCCAGGAGTGAAGCAGGAGCTTGGGCTATACCCAGCAGGCATCCCGTCTCCTTGCTGGGCACATGTAAGGGGCTTACAGAGGAGGGCAGGAGACAAGCCCACCCTTGTGACTCCCCACAGATTGGTGGGGAATGTGCAGCTGTTTGAAATCTCCGGATTCAAGAAGGATTTCAATGTAAGGCTCCTTCCTGATTATCCTATGTAATGCTAGGGCACTTACACGGGAAAATAAAAGCTTTTCTTTTTTGTGGTGAGAAAAGGCTGATTTTGTTAAGCGGTCTTACAGGTGGGAATCCTGAGTGGAATTACTGCGTGACCTGAACTTTCTTTGAGGATGGGGATGAAAACCCAGGTTTTCTCCTGAGCATGTTCTGCTGATAAAGTAAGGGCTGCTGGCTGGCCTCTCTGTGAGACTGCACGGCCTGAGATTCATGAGACAAGAAACCTGACTGAATTCAGGCTGCCATTAGCACTAGTCAGTACTACACCTAGAAAAAGGTATTGCTGTTGAACCAGCTCAAAGCAAATTTGGGGTAGAATCAAGCTCCTATGACCTATGGTGGTCCACCTGCTCACCACAGCTTAGCACTGGAATTGTAAATTGTAGAGCCCTCAGTCAAGGCCAAATTTCCACAAACTGCTGGGGCAAAAAAGTGAAGGCTCATTTGTTGCTGAGTCAGACCAGATGTGTTGGGCACCTCCAGGGAAAGGCCAAGCAGTGTTAGCATTGTCCTGGGTAACAGTGGGTTCTCTGTCCATTTCTGCTCATGCCCTCTAATTTGTCCTCGCCTGTTGTGGTCCTGTGCTTTATGTGCACTCACAGAACTAACCCAGTCTCAATGAGTTTTGATCTCCCCTTGTGCAGTGGGCAGAGAAATCAGTAAAAGACAGGTAATGCCTATTTAATATCCTAGAGAGTCATCTCCTGTGAACATCCTGGAAGAGTTTGGCAGAACTGACTGGAGTACTGGGAAACGTTTCCCTATCAGAAATAGTGAAAAGCAGATATAATTTCTGTCTATCAAGCTTGTAAGCACTAGCTAAAAAGTGGTTTTCACTGTCTTAAAACATGAGAAACCCGGAATATGTTTTCTTACTTTACTTCATGCTTCCACAAAGAATCCTCTTTGTCTCACAAAAATGCAGGTCTGTTGCCAATTCCCTGGCTAAGTGTTGAAGAAAAAGAAGTATAAGAGGTTTTTTGTTGTTGTTGGTTGTTTTTTTTAAGACTGAGCTCTTTCACTTTCAGAGACCAAATGCTGTTCTGAGGTGCAGTACTGTGCCCCCTGGTTTCAGTAGGGTTGCTTCGGTTTGCCTGAGAACAATTTGATAAAGATCTAGCCGTGCTCTCTCATTTTCTTCCTTGTGATGGAGGAGCAGAACCATAACATTAGTCAGCAGTTTCTGAATTTGACCCACAATAGCAAAGATACCGAAAGACAGGAGAAATAGATGGAGGCAATTACAAACAGTCACTTGATTGATGGTTGACATTGTTAAAGCTTCAGCTGTATGTCAGGTTGTGGCCGTGCTGCATCCCCATCCCTGCCGGTGGGTGTTGCCATGGGCAACAGTGCACTGAAGCCAATAAAAGGCAGAGGAAATGAGGGGAGCCTCAACCTTGGGGGAAGCTGGAGGGTACACACTATAAATTATGTTATACTTAGCAATATGCAGTATCAAATTCAGGAGAGGTGTGTGTACCTGCCAGAATTAGGGCAGTTCCTAGGATCTGTTTCTCCCATAAAGTACAGGTGCTAAGTTTTGTATGGCTTGCTGCTTACTATCTTATGTCTGTCTTTATTCAGGGAAGAACAAAGTGGTAAAATAATAGCAGAAACATTTCCTTTTGGTGCATTTATTCTTTGCTGTGCAGTCTGCGTTTCTACTCCTTCCCTGCTTCTTTCTGCTAGAGAAGGTGATGTGGTCCAATTTCATGCCAACAGATCAGTTTGCAGTGTTACTGCAATCTCCAGCTATTCTCCTGTACACATGATCCCTAGCACAGAGTGGTTTTGTTTTGCTGCGGTTTGTTTGGGATTTTTTTTAAGGAATAATCAATAGATTTGCTGTTTCTGTTTGGTTGTCAGACAGATGTAGTCAGCTTTAAAAAGGTGCTAACGACTCACTTTCCTTAGGAAGGTGGAAAGCTCTTTTTAGCATCTGGTCAGCTAGGCCAGGCCCTGATTTCCATTAACTTGGTGTCAGTTCAAAGTAATCCCATTGAAGTAAATGGAGTTTGGCACAGGTGTAAGACTTAGCTGAATTCAGCTTTAATTTCTGCTGCCAGACAACCCTATATTTAGAATCCCATTTTTCATGGAGTACAAAGGCTTTTTTTCCTTATGAATGGGAACTTGTAAGCACTGCAACATGACTCCTCTTGTGGCTGGTCATGCAGCAGAGAAAGCACCCTGAAATCATAGATCACAGTTTTGCTACACTAGTGATCTTTGCACTAATGGGAAGAGACTGACTTTCAGGTAATACTAGCATCATCACACAGAACTAGACACAGTTGTTTCTGTGACCTGTCATGTTTGATTAGATTTTTCTGAACACCTTTACCACAGACATCTACATGTGAGCCTTGACTGGTGCTGGGCTAGCTGTAATAGCATCTCAAATTGTACTGAAAGAGGAGTAAGAGGCAGTCACTCCAGTATGATCATATTCTTCCTCTCCACCATTTCAAAATAGAAATTTCAGTTGGAAATTATACTGGAAAGGCTCATCCATGGTCTACTTTTCCATGTAATGTAAACCTGAAGGACAGTGCAACAGACTTCCTTTTTTATTTGTACTGTATTTTCGTTGAAGCCCATTAATCTTCTCCTTTTTTAAATGAACGTGTTAAAAGAGT
Source organism: Psilopsiagon aymara (assembly GCA_024733675.1). Lineage (NCBI taxonomy): Eukaryota > Metazoa > Chordata > Aves > Psittaciformes > Psittacidae > Psilopsiagon > Psilopsiagon aymara. The sequence continues at coordinate 11,327 of JANRGW010036220.1, forward strand.
ATTTTTTTAAAGAAAAAAAATCTCTGCAGTATTTTGCCTTTATGCAAACTTCCCTTTGCTAAGAAATTTACTGCATTGTTAATATGAATTTCTCAGGGAAGCAGGGACAGGTTGGTGCTTTTAAAGATAATAAAGTTTGTTTTTTAAATGTAGCAAAGGTAGGCAATTCTGAAGGCCCTGATCAATCACTGAGAAGCTTTGTTGTAAAAAAATACTTCTTTAGAATACAAAGCAGGCTTTTCAGAACATTCAGGCATAAAAGAGGAGGGAAGAGAGAGGGACATCACAAAAGCAGGCATAATTGATTCATAACATGTGCTGAAAGATGCAAAACAACAATGCAATTACATACTATTCTGTTTTCCTGCAGCTCCTTGCATATGAATTGACCAGCTTGCATCCCAGTTCTGCTCTGTTTTATTAATTTTATTAAGCTGTAAGTTCTTATATTTCAGTCTGTTGTCAGCTTTACAGATTTTTACAGCAGCAGTTGAAATATAGTGGAGCTGAATGAATGCTTCTTATGCTAAGTCTTCCATGTCGCTCCAGATACCAGTGCAGTCTCACCGCAGGCCTTCCTTTCAGTCCCACTAAGCCCACTAAGTAAAAGCAAACTATGCTACTATCAAGATAATATCCAATCAATTAAGCATGCCTTTGAAAGCATCTCTTAAAAAAAATTGGTGGGCCTAAGCTTACCAAAACCTTTCAGACAGCTCTTACCATAAAGCAACACTGACATTTGCAGGCTTAATTTATGTCTTTTAGAGACACAGTAAAGCTAGAGGAAAGGGAGGACGAGGATGCCGCCTGAGAAGGAAGTCTTTTTTGGTGCAGCTCCTCCCATTTACCTCTGTTAACTGCCACGGAGTCCAGCATAGGCTTCAGTTTCACATTCAGCTTCACCAGACTCTGGAAGAAGATTAGAGAAAAAAAAGTATTGATAATATCTGTACTCATTTGATGGACAGTCCAGAGAGTAACAGGGTGAAAAGAGTTTAATCTGCACCATGTGCCAACCCAGCTGTAAACTCCTGTGCAGGTAGAGCTTATTGTTCCCATGGAGATCTCTTTATGTCACTTGTTTTACCTGAGGCTTTAAGCCACCAAAAATGTCGAAAAAAGCAGCATGTAGGGTGGCAGAGTGGCTGCTCAACTACTTTAGCTTTCTTGTAATCCTTAAAGACAGCCCTTTTGAAGCATCCTCCAAGCGCCTGAGACTATCTGGTCGCTGACATCTATGAGCTGGGGGCTCAGTGTCCAGTTGGACCAAGCTGAAAGAACCTCCAGATTCTCCCTACTGCTAGAGTCTTATTTCCTGTAGATGAGTAACCACAGCCTTACTGTGCTTTCCAGAGCTGGCCAAAAATCAGTTAGTATGTGCTCAAAATAAGTAAAAAAAATAGGTAAGTTCTTTTTTTCAGACTGCACTAAAATCACCTCTTTTCTACATACCCAGTCCAATGCTCACAGGAGCCAGTAAGAACATTTTATCTGTTTTCAGCTGGCTGTGAATCAGCCCCCAAACTGTAATTCCTGCTTACCTTTGCTAGAAGTTTATTTTACCTTCCAATTTAGTATCAAATGCCTATGTGGAAACCACAAGTGCTTCACTTGGTTTTGTGCCTACATTAAAGAGAGATAGAACCTCATTGACAGCAGTACCTAGATGTGAAGAAAGGGTTAAGCAGTTACCTCCCAAGCAGTCATGTAATGTTCCCTTTGAGGACAGGGGACTATTATTCTTTTGTGGCTTTTCTGATCAACAAGAAGTGAGTTTGCAGGGAGCTGGGTATCGTGTTTTCTCTGATATCTTGGAAGCTACGTATTTGTCATTTGAAATAAAGGATTAGTGCAAGATAAAAACCAAAATTAATGATGGAGGAGACAGCAAAAGTTATTCTTCCAGAAGAGAAGAAAATTATAAGGAAAAGAAAGGAAAGGGGAAGAAGCAGGTACCTTTGCAGTTGATCATTTTCATTGTTTGTTTTAAATAGCAGGGATAGCAACAACCACTTTAAGTGGTCCCTGGAGCCCAGACACCACTAAAAAACTGGATTTTTTATAGCTAGTCTGCAAGCTATGGGAGCCTGGTTAGCTGCTGAAGTAAGTCTTGCTAGATTTTTAATTGAGCTATTATATGATAATTAAGGGTTAATGGCCTGATTTTAAGATGTGCTGAAAACTTGCAGTTTCAGTTGACTTCAGTAGCAAATATGAATACTCAGCACTTCTGAAAAATCATATCATGGATAAGAAGCTGATTTGTATAGAACTTGAAGCAAATCTGCTTGAAATTATTTCCTTGGAGTATGGCACAGAGTGGGCAGATAATTATGCAACCTTGGGCCTGGAGTAGGAGGAAGAGTTTACTGCAGTATCTGCCACATGTAGTATTGCTCACTGGTAACAGTCATTCATCTGATAGAATGGATGTGAATTTGTAACATTCCCAATGCCATGCCTCAGGGAACCCCATTTTTTAGCTCTTTATTTCAGACCACTATGTATTCCTCAAACCTGATTTGTTGTCCAAAACAGGGGGGTAGTAATACATTATAAAAACCTGAAAATACCTGAAAAACCTCATTGCTATTATTATTAGCACAGGCATTACCACTGCCAATTCAGTGTCTAGAGGTCACACATTAGGTACTTGGCTCTCAGAAGCCAGATCATTTCTGTGCGAAGCCAGTATCCATCCACTGGCAGTTAAGCTTGTATTTCTTAAATCTTGAAAAAGTTTTCATGTAAGTATACATGTAAGATTAAAAAAATAAAGACATAAATAAAAATTTAAAATCCATATTTAAATCAGTGTTCAAGAATCAGTGTATTTCAAATGCCTCTAAGCACAAAGAGGCATTCTGTCAGCCACAGCATCTGTAAGCACAAAATGCAGTACAGGCTGTTCCTGTCATATATGCTATAACAGCAACCTGCTACAGGGAACATAGAGGAGAAGCAGCTTATTGGGACAGTGGCCTTTGTCTGTCGGAGTGTGGCTGTGCTGTGTCTGTGTCTTTTCTGTACTGTTTTTTTGTCAAGATTGACCACAAGACCACGATGTTTTCAATCCTGGTGCCAGAGAGCAATTGCAGAGATCTGGGCATGACCTACTGCTGGGCTTGTCCCTCCAGGCCTAGGGATCTGTCACACTCTTATGGTAGGAGACAGGCCTCTCGTGTACAGTACTGGGAGGATTGTGAGTGCTTGAGCTGTTCAGATCAATTAGCTTTGCAGACACTACAGCAGAGACCAGAAGCCCAAATAGATTGGGAATGGATCCAAGAAGCTACCTCATAGTTCTACAGTAATCACAGTATCTTACGAGCTATAAACACATTTTAAATCCAAAAGTAGATACATATATTTCTTAGAGATACATAGCAAGGTGGGTATTACAGAGTCTAATAACCCCGGTGCAGTAAATAACAAGAATGGCTAACTAATAACATTAACTTTGATTAAATAAATTAAAAGGGATATTTAGGAAAGAATAAACCATGTCTTAGCTATTCATTTTCAGCAGAGCACAAGCAATTAATTCTATGAAATACTTTCAAAATATATGGTAATTTAAAGAAACTTTATTTTGTTACACATTAATTTATATTAGGGATACTTGACACTGCAGATTTTGGACTTAGTCTATAAAGTGTCTTTATTCAGACATTGATTTGAGTCACTGCTGCTGTATTTAGTATCCTTTCACTCTGGGCCTCTTTAATTCTGATCAGATCTTTTATTTAAACCAACTACTATAATTCCTATGGAAATTAGCTTTTATTTTATTTTTCCAGCTACCAAAGCATTTCAGTAGGACTTTTCTGATGCAAAGTACACAAATTGGATTTTATTTCTGCTTGAGATGTAATTAAAATCTCATTTGACTACTATATATCTGGCCCTGTTTTAATTATTAAACTCCAGTAATCAATTTTCTTTTATGAAGCTTCTGGGAAATTATTTCAAAAGCACCACATTTCTCTCCCTTCTGGCAGGCTCTCGACCATTTACCGAATTACATTCATAGCACCTGTTCCTGATCCGGATTAAACCACCAATTTATTCCCAAAGCTGTTTAAGTTTGTTTGGCTGTAACCTACTCAGGGTTTTCTACCTCTTGGCTGCACTTTTTACTTCCCATTTTATTTCATGAGAACCCCTTGATGTACAGCTCCTCCATGCCACTGTGCTTGATGTGTGCCTCTTAGGAACAGCTTTGCTAGTGATCTATCTAATTTGGTATCCAGCTTCTTAATGCCGGATTTATTACTTGCTTTAATAGGCAGAGGCTTGGTCTTCAGCAGCTGTCTGACATGGGATGCCTCCACATAAACCCATAGCTCTAGAAATGCCCGTCCTCATCCCCCCTTGATGCAGGAGGCAGGCTGTGAGCTGGCAGGCAGCAGCCATGCAGTGCAGGGGGGTGAGGGAACCACTGTCTGAGGAGATCCCTTCTCCCCACCTGCGACCTCCATGCCCACTTGCAGTCCTTCCACTGTAACACAGCTGCCTTGCTGGATACAAGATTGGTGACCTTTCCCATTTTATCTCCTCTACTGTAAAAGCTGATCCTAATAGAATGCCAAAGTGTGCTGGAAGAGTAGTCATGCTGGCATCTGTGCCCTCCAGTGTTAGGAAAAGTCAGGTCGGTTTGCAGTTCCCTTCTGCATCCATATATTACCTCAGGTATGTGACTAAGCTGTTTCTTACAAAGTTACTGTATAATGCTTTTTCTTTCTACCTTCAGTTATTTAGGTGCCTTTTCTAACTACATATTACTCTGCCTACAGCATATTTTCACAGGATATAACAAAAAGTTCTTTTACATATAAGCTCCTCCAGCACAATAAAAGGTTAAAGGTACTTGAGCACTACATTGCATGCACCTGGGAGAGGGGCAGAGCACCTGAAGGAAGAGCTCAAAAGTGGGGAGAGCATGAGATGCTCAGAGGAAGTTATTTATGGGGGAAGGTGATGAGAGAGAGTATGGGCTGCTCAGAGGAAACTGTTTATGGGAGAAGGTAAGGAGGGGAGAGTGTTTGTTCTTGGGTATAGAGCTGTATTTCTTAGGTATATTTTGCTAGATAAAGCATAGAGGATGCAGAAACAGTGTGAGTAGAAATATAATCTCTCAGGGAGAGGGTGATGGGTAACAGTGGAAGCATTTTATTTGTAGAGCTACCTGCTGGTTTAAAGGGTGGTAGCGGGGGAGAGGACTTCATCTGCTACATAATCTTCATCTCTAGAAAAAGATGTTAGCTGAAACAGCCAAGACACAGCGTAGATATGGCCAGAGCCTAAATTATTGTTAAGGCAAATACAAGACATTCTGTTGTATTCTAAGACTAATACAAAATCCTTTCGAAGAGGAGCCCTAGATTACAAATGCAGCAGGACCTCCAGGGTATATACTTATCTCCCTCCCTCTGCCCCGGAGGCTCTCATCCGAATATTGACCAATTCTGACCTTGCTTAATTTATGAGCTTTGACAAGATTACAGCTCACGGAAGTGTGGTTGTGGATCTAATATTTGTAAAGTAAGTTTGTGGAATAAGACCATATAAATTCATTTTTATGACTGAACACATATAAAAAAGTTATAGGTCTCAATGTTCACTCTACTTTGGAACCCAGTGGTTTCTAATGAATCACTTTTATTATGTAGGCAGTTTCTGAGTTGGAAGGGAGGACTAGTGACCGAGAAACCATAGGGATAAATTCAGACCTGGTATAAGCATATGAAGCATTGCTGAAGTCAAGAGAGTCGTGACCAGTTACAGCAAAGCTGAATTGGACTCCTGAGTTTTGCTGAAGTGGCTTTCATGTGAGAATACATAGGCCAAAGGTGAGCCATCTATCTGAAAGTCCTTGAACTTCAGATTAGTTCAGATAGAAAGAAACCTGTACTGCAGTCGTCCACAGATTTGATCTTCATAATACAAATGCTTGATGGAAGCTGTTTTGAGAACCCAAAAATATTTCTGTGTATGCATCCATGTATTAAAAATCAAAAAGACTGTTGCAATTCTGCTTTCTATAGGTAGAATACAGAAGATTGATACAGAGAAGATATAAGGATTAATTTCTGTGGGTGAATATGAATTCATTATTTGCCTACTGATTCAAGGCCATATTTAATCACTATATTCCAGTAAAAAAATACTGTATTTGGGAGGGTTGAGTTAATGAAAAAATATAAATTACTGCTCTCTCCTCATAGTTGAAGGAGACTTTGTTTATTCCTTCTGGGGCATGCTGAGGAGGGATCCATATCATCAAGTGCATAATGTGTCACTGCATTACTCTTGCATTTCTGCCAGGGATTTTTTTTCTGATGCCTAAATATGTAATTAGATGAAATGAATATACCACTGAGTTCCCTTATAGAAAATGGGAGCTTCTTTTAGCTTTTCTGTTGAAATCGTTAGCAGTGTGGAAGTAAGTCAGTTGTGACATGCACAAGTGTTCTGCTCTTTCTCTGTGAATTAGTGTTATGCTTCTTTCTGGTGATGGTACACTAGCAAGAATAATGCTGCTCTCCTTTGTAAGTAAATGTGCATACTATAAAGGAATGATTATAAAGTAGGATTCTCCGCTGGTAAGATGTGCCAGGTACTTCAGGGAGGAAAGTGTACAGAGTTCCGGTAGCCAAATGTTGTCAAATGGAAAGAGTAACACTGAAGAATTATTCTCTGGGTAACTACTGAAGTAGCTCAGCTGATGTGTTGCTATAGTTGTAAATGATTCATCTGTTCAAATAAATTCATGAAACCAAGGGATTGCTCAGAACAGGAAGAGTTATTATTTCATAAACAACTACTTATTTCTTTCTGCTGTTTATGGTTTTGATTTTGTGTCTAAAGCATGCAAGAGACAGAATATTTCTAACTCTTCCTTTCAACATCTTAACGAAGCAGCTGATCAATGTCTTATGCCTTGCTATTAAATGGATTTTGAAAAACTCTTCAAACCATATCAGTCTTGTATGCTTATTTAGTTCTTTGAATTTGCCCTCAGCTGGGAATTCTGCAGGCAACTGTGATTCTGTTGTGTTAAACACTTACTTGAAGCATTTCATCCATCATCATTCTAGTTCTTTTCTGGTGCAATGTAGTTTGTGTTTTGTCTTTCTTGAAAACTGAATGGCTGTTAAATTATCCATTTATCTTCTTTCAGATTTGCTGTACGATTTAAGTTCCCTCTATTGGCTGTCTCTTCTACCTTGTCTGCCAACTTTTCAGTCTACTTCCTCAGATCTTTATATACATTTCCATACATGACTGCATGTCCTTCATAACACATTGGGCAGATAATTCTAAGTAAGACAGCAACAGAAATTGTAGTACTATGAATTATTCACTTTTTCTTACAGACCAAGCTGAAAGCCTTTGGTAAATGTTTTTTTCCTGTTTTCTCATAAATACCTTTGTTGATGACCTGCCCTTTCAGTTGAGATCCCTTTGGCGTCAGATGACTCTTTAAGAAGTAAGTTGAAATATGTGGTTTGAAGGGAAAAAGTACTTGTTTCTGCTGTCTCTTCTAAGCAATTTGGAAAATCTTGTAAATTCCTATATTTATTGATAGTAACGCTATGTTTCATCAATAATCCCGCCAAATCACAAAAGTCCTAGCAAAAATAGTATTCTGTTAATTTCCAAAAGCCAAATGAATCCCTCCTTTGTGCCCATTGTAAGAAGATGCTCACAATCCTCATGGACCCAAAAATCCTTGTCCTGAAACTACCAAAACTATGCCTTTCCCTATGATACTATGAAATAGTGACTTAGAAAGGAATTGCAAATAAAAGCATTTTTTCTTCTTTTCCTGGTTTTTCTTTCTTATATTTTAGCTCTTCACCTTTGCTCTCTGTAAGTACAAAAGCAGCAGAAAACCCCAGGCCCTTAAGTTAAGGGCATGAAGTAAGAAAAACAGTTTGCTGATGTTTGTTCTGTTACTGGAAGTAGTGATACAGTCATAATATCTGAGTTTTCTGAAAATTCAAGAGAATTCATTCCAGGTGGCCTCATTTAGATTCATCATTAGTAGACAAGCAACAAGGCAACAAAATTGCTGAACCTAGTTAGGTTCCTCTCTCAAGGCTACAGAAAGATCCTTCTGCGGTGCCAAAAGCTCCTTTCTCTAGGAGAAACCCTTATTCCTAACATAATCTTCAGCCACTGACTCCCCCCAGCACTGGCATTTGGCCTGATTAAGCTTCCTCTGAAATAAATTTCTTACAAACACAGCAGAGTATGTTGCACCTGCTCTTCCTTGGATAATATTACCCCCTGGATTTCAACAGAAAGTGAGACTAATTTGATCTGCCAACGTCTGTGCAGCCTCTGTCCGTGGTGTATCACATGCTGCATCCTGAGCCTATCTGCCTTACTAATCCTTGTCAGCCAGGCAGTCCCTGGAAGCATAGGTGCGTTCTCTCTCTGTGCCCAAATCAAATGCGAGAAATAAGCCCTGCCAAAAGTGTGCATCTTCATGGATTCTTTCCGATCTACTGAAAGTTATCTTTCTCTTCCCTCAACATGCTGTAAAGGAAAAACTGATTTTGGTGAGAGTCACACACAGCTGATCAAATTGCTTCCTGTGAATGTGTTTTTTTCTGAATAGCTTAGTCGTGATTCCCTTTTCAACAACTTGTGAATGTGTGTCAGGGAATGTCTGAGTATTGCTTATGGGGAACAGCTCAGCACCTAGTGCTATCCCTGCCCCCTGCCTAGTTGCAAATTTTAAATAGAACAGCAGAGCTCCAACTTTCGTACCAACAGTCCTAGGTATGGGTGACTGGTGGGTACAGCAAGCCATTTCAAAATGTTCCCTTAGATAGACTCTTCCTCAAAAAATAATTTTACAAGTTTTTCAGTTCTGACTGTATAGAGGGCAGAAACATCTGAAGGAAAATGTGATTGTGTTCTGCATCCAGTGATTCCTGCCTGAGTAAGGACTTGGCAGTTTCGTACAGTCCATTCTGGACAAGCAGGACTTCTAGAGGAGTGGTCCAAACACTGAATTTCTTATACAATATTTCCTTATGTAAAACTGTAATTGAAGAAATGAGGGAAAAGGATAACAGTGGGACCTGAGGAAGGGCTGCATTGGGACGTAAGTGTGTAAGCATGATTCTTACTGATTGCTCCTCCTCTGCAAAGGACTATTGAAAGGTTAACCTCCCTCCTTATATTGTAACTAGCTAAAGTATACACTTTTTTTGGGGGGAAAAAATCTCAGTCTGTGCATACGCACTTGCAATTCTTGTGTCAAAGTCAGCTTGAACTGGAGAAGTTAAAGCATGGAGGTAGCCGTGATTTTAGGGGATTTCTGTATTTTTTTTTTCTTATGCTTTGCGTTTATGATACCCTATGCATATATGCTTAGAAGTAGAATAGATGCTTTTGCAGCCACACCATCGTACTCTAACGATAGATTTAATTACAAGGCCAAACAAACGTTATCTTCTGAAGGAAAACAGGCATGTCAGAGCTCTCAAAGCTCTGATTAGATTTCTTTCTGAGTATGGGAAACAGTGTGATAAAGGACTCTGTTCCTCTACATTCCATTCACAACATTTAAAGTATTTGCTAGGCTAAACGTAATTGTTTCTGCTTTTCCCAGATTGCCCCTAGAATCCTGGATGGAGTAATGGAAATTCACTTCTGTAGATACTATTATATGTTTAAAGCTCTCAATACCCAAGAAAGTCTTGAATAGCACTAAAAATAGCAGTAAAATAGAGCACCAAGGTAGAGGTGAGCAGGGCAATCTCAGGCACGCATAAGTCGTAAAAGCCATGAGCTTCTTTATCTTCCACAAAGACATCTCCCTTAAATTTAAATAGCTGCTGTCATTGTCACTGACTACCTGACTATGTATTTATCTACCCAGAAGCAGAGTGCATGGCCTTTGGCCCTGCTATTCATAGTGTTACTGTCTCTGCCTAACAATGCTGTGAACAGAGCTGGGCTTCTGTTAGCATCTTTTGTTTGATGTGAATCGCTGAAGCTTTGATGTTGTTTGTGAGAAAAATAATGATTAAAATGAGTAAGATCTTCACTCTCCCACTCTGCTCCCCATAGGGAAATCTAATCTGAGTTCAGGGGAAAAAAAATCTATGTTTTAGGTACACCCAAACCACAGAGCCCAGGAGAGAAATCTGTTAGTGTTGAAACTCTTACCATCTCTTTACTGGAGGGACAGAGAGGTATTTTGTCTTAATGATCAAAATTTTAATTCCTGTTACACAAACGTATACATCCAGACAGGTACAGAATGCTTTCTCTGTGTAGTGAACACTGCTGTCAGTGTAGCTGTAGTGCTTTTATTTCCAGTGGGATGTCATAGATTTTCTGCTTTAGTTGTATGTGCTTCACCTTTATAGAATATTCCAACAAAAAAAAACTGGATGATTCCTTCATCCTGAAGCTGCACTAGTAGATTTGAAATGCTCTACAGTGCAAAAAAATATGCATTTTTTCCTAGAAATTATTATTCTAATAAGCTTGTTTCTCATCTTTACTGATGAATGCTTTTCTTGCTGGCATTTTTGAATGAAGAGCAAATGTGATGCAGTAAAGCGTAACTAAAGGCCCTAAAAGCAGCGCTTCAGAGTAAATGGATGGCTGTTCTGCTACTCAAGGTAAAAACTCCACTGTAATATAAAAACACTCTGAGCAGCGATCGCTACAGTATCAAAAAAGTAAATTCAATAAAATTATAATGTCCCAAGAGTAATAAAAAGCAATGAACAAAAAATTGGGAAGCTTTTATCTTCAAACCTTTGATCCGTACTGTGAGGGAAGCAGATTTGATTACTAAGGTATCTTGAAATTGGAGGTGGCTTGATTCCCACACTGAGCTGCAGATGTGGGAGAGAGCAAGGGAGTAGGAGCAAGCCATGGCTTACCTTGTGCCAAGAGCAGAGTCAGCTAACAGAGCAAACACAAAAAGGTTTTGGATTTAGGCAGTTGGATATGAGAAATTGAGCTGTGTATAATTCCTGATACTTTTAATATCCCCATCTTATATCTACATTCAGCTTCAAGCTCCATGTTCACTTGCCGTGTAGCATGTTTAGTGTATTCTTGACCTTCCTTCTTCTGGGTCAGACAGGCATTTCAAGGGGCAAGTGGAATTGCTAATGGAAGTTGCATAGATCTTGATGTTTTGCTGGTCACTTGTAAGCCTTCTCACAAAAAGGGTCCAAACTTAGGAAAAAGCTCTACCCAGGTAAGCAGAGGGATGCGATACACGTCCTCCAATAAAGGAGGTTTCATTGTCCTTTCCTTGGGAGAAGAGCTGCACCTCAAAATGGTCTGTCTTAATTATCTTAAGGAAATGTAGAAAGCACATGCATAAGGAGGAGGTAGAGCCAAATCTCCCCAAAGAGTGTTTGAGAACGGGAGGAAAATAAATGAGGCTAAGAAGGCCATTATACTCTAAAATGCTCTGCAAAGTTTGAAGTACAAAACATTCCTTGTGGCCATTCTGATATGTAGCCTTGCTCATAAGTATGCACTATGGAGAAGATACAGGTCTGTTACAGTACTGTCAATGGCATTAGGGGAATGGGCTGGTGTCAGATCACCCCTGGAAGTTTGGGCTGTGGAGCTCCTTCTGTATTGTATACTTAAGACATGTTCAGCTGCCAAGAGTAGCCTACTCCTGAGCAAAGAAAATTTCACGGTGCTTTGCTGATCTCCTGTCTGACTTTAACGGGAGTTGCCAGCATTTGGGAGTTGGGAGCGTAATGGGAGTTGTTGGGACCATCTCTGTTGCGCGAGTGTCAAATAACACCAAGCACAGCATTAGGTCCTGCTGTAGCAACTGTTTTGAAATGCATGCACACATTCCCCACAGCGTTCCCTTAGGGGCTCTGGGTGCTAGGATATGGCCACATGGATTCAGGACTTTTAATCACTGGCATGGAAAAGACTACTTGCAAAAGTCTTCATTTTGTTCTGTATGGTTTAATGCTGTAATTCTGGTATCAAAATGAGTGTCAAATGTTTTATTTCAAACATATGGTTTTTATAAGCACTTTGCTAGTGAGCAGAATAAGTACTGCTAAGATTTTACCAATTTGTCAGCTGCCACTCTGCCTCTTTATGTTGTATTTGTAATGGTGTAACTCATTTTCTCCCCACATGCAGTCCCTACAACATATTACAATGGCTAGAATTTTAAAGATTGTATGTGGAAGGAAAAAAGAACTCTAGGACTTGTCCCTAGTTGTAGTGTTCAGCAGGCCCTAAATGGAGGATTTACAATGTCTGAGTACATTGCTGATGTGATATGTGTATTGAGGTTTGATTAAGCTGGATATGAAAATTAGAACTTGGCTCCACATTGAAGAGAATCTCCCGCAGTGTGGTACTATGACATCAAGTTTTCTGTTTACCCCTAAGGCTGGTGCTGCAATGACTTCCAGGTTTGATGGTGTCTCTTTTTTAAGTTGTTGAGCAGCAGGCTAATAGCTGCACAGCATGACGCAAAGACAGCAGAAAGCAGGGAAATCAGATGTGAATATATTCCCCAGAGAACTCCTGCTAAGATGGAGCTAACTAACCAGAGCTTTAATGCTCAGATGTAGTCTCCTCATGCAGAGGATGGGCTGATTATCAGTTCTTCCTGCTTTAACATACATTTTTGGATTACAGATGCTATTAAAAGTAAGAATTCTGGTACAATATGCATTCTAGTGTAACATGAACTATTATATTGTAAGGAACTTTATTTTAAGAGTTGTTGTCTAAGATCAATTGTCATCCCCCCACCTCCATTGTACAAAATGATCTTGGTACTTTAAAAAAATATGGGTTTATATTCTTCTTCTGTGCTTGCTTTGCTGTAATTGTTTGAAGTTGTAGCTTCATTTTATTTCATCGTGACAAAGACTGTCCTGAGAAAGGCACAGGATCTGCTAGCAAGGTAGTAGCACGCCTCAATGTTTACACAAGCGCATGTTGTCCGCGTCACACAACAGGAGTTGCCTTTGCTGGTAGGCAGTCACTTCATTGTCACAGTGGCAGCCTCAGATGCTACAAGGCATAGAGAGCAAGGGAAGCACACTGTCTGCTACTGGTAACATAGCTGGTTTATAAGATGAAAAGGAACTGCCAATCCATTTTTATTTGTGTGCAGGAAAGCTATATTCAGGCACAAATTCAGCAGTTTAATGTTAACTTGGGAGCTGGTACCTGCTTTCCAGCTCTTGACTTTGTATCATCACTGACCCATTCATTGCTTGGAGATGTGAAGTAACAGGGAGAATGTGTTGCAGTTCCCCAAAGCTACCTGGTGAGAACACCCTGATGTTCCCATTGGTAAAATTGGTAGTTTAGTGGCATAAGGTGTCAGTGTGGTTTCAGTGAGTAAGTGGAAGAGTGGCTGACATGGTTATTGATGGTTATGTTTCTAGTGTTATTTTGCATTTATCCCGCCTGTGTAGCTCTCCTTTCTGTACAGGTAAGAGACAAGTTAAAATGATGAAGCTTATATTACATAAGTCAGATTCTGAAGTTGGTTTAATCCAAAAAGAGGGAAGCATTATTCTGGTCGTCTACAGCCTTAACAAAGTAATACTTGAGCACTTGTATCGAGCGCTCACACAATCTGTGCGGAAGCTTGATTGAAAGAGGAAACTCCAGGTTAAACAGCACATAGGTTAAACTACAGATCATTTGTCACTGACCTTAAAGGCTTGGCCTAGATTGTCCCATAACATGGAATGGAGCCAGAAGGGAGTGCAAAGGTTCAGCCTTGTGCTTCCCTTTGGGTCACACTTATTTGGACAGATTGGACAGCAGCACGTAACAAGGCTGTCCCACTCCATACCTTGCCATGATGAGAATTTATTTGTCTCAAATGTAATAAACTAAAAGGTTGCCCTATCAGCTTTTATTATTTAGTAGGGAATTACGTTTATAGATGTTACCACCTTCAGGGAATCTGAAGATTTCTGCATAGAGTTTAGACTTTTGGTAAAGTCAGAGTTCAAATAGCCTTCAAGGCTGCACTGCAAGCTAAGTCTTTTTCCCTAGAGACAGGAACAACAGTCTTCTCTCAACTCTACAAGAACAGTAAGTAAAAATTACCTCATACAGTGGCATGCAGATGCTATCAATCCACTCGAGCTGCAACCTGGGTAGTTCATCTTTCCTGTTCCGATCAAAAATGGCCTGAATTGAGAAGGGAACAAAACTGTCATGCTTTATTACACCGGAGTATTTTACAGACACATCATCCAGCCCTTTGGAGCTCTGGTCAAATTCTCACAACCAGAACACTTTGTAAACTGTAATCAATCTTTGTAATAGTCTTCCTACTGCTTTGTCTGGCATGAAAAAGACACTTTATTTTCAATTCTGTTTTGAAATTTGTAGGCTGAATGTATTTGAATTTTGTAATTCTGTGGAGTAAAATAAACGCTCCACAAGTCAGAGTTGAGCTGGTAAGAAACCTCCTGTAGAAATGTCAAGTAGATACTTTTGAGTAGAAATTTCCCGTTTCTCACATAGGCTTTTCCAGCTTAGCCAAATGAACAGTGGTGGACCTGGGCTGGTTCCCTCCCTCCCAGTTGCTCCAGGATATGCTAAGTTTTAAATGTTTCTGTCTTTTTCTTTGGGAAGTCTGTTCTTATTCTGGGCCCATCTCCTCAAGGTTGATGTTTCCTGTGGAAACTTTCTTTCTTTCTCTACCTTCTCAAAACTTCAGACTATACGAATTACATTACATTCAATGTCTGGTTGAATTCTTCTAGTAGTAGCCTGCTCATTCTGACATACAGGTATCACTCAGTATATGTAAATAAGGCCAGGAGCTAAGATTCAGGAACTCTGTGGTCTTAAATGAGAATCTTGGGTTTGATTTTGAAAAATTCTGTATTTCCTATTCACATAGTTTTGAAAAATCCTGTCATTTTCAGAATATTACAAGCACAATGCAAGAAAAAAGTCCTTGAGTTGTAAGAGAATATGGCATTATCTTGCTGATTGCCAGCTCTTTTGTCTGATTAGCAGCGATATCTGTCTAGGTGGTTTGTCATAGCAATACGTCATGAAATAGATCAGCATTTGATCTTGTTTAAAAATTCTCATTAATGTGGTAAAACTGTACATGAGAGCTATGATTTTGACCCTTGGCTATCAACTGTTAGAACTGATGAACCTGAGTTATTTACTGGCTTTATTTCCCACCATAAAATGCTTAATACATGAGTTAACTGGATTTTTTTGAAGTTCTGAAGGACTAAGCAGAGAGGAAAATCTTCCTTCAAGATGTATGGCTTCAAAGCATGTGGCCCATAAATTACTATGTACCTTGGTGTGGACTGTAGAGTCCAAAAAAAGAGTGAGAGAGCTCCTGTGATGGAGGCAACAGTAAAAAGATTTATAGCAGTACACTCTTCTTTCCCAGCTGTCTGGGCTGTTCGATGCAGGTTTTCAGAAGACACAAGTCCAGAAGACAGCTCTGGGCTTTAGTCTTTCTCTGCATTTCTACCAAGTCTACAGTATGTCCAAAATGTAGATGTAATAACACACTTTAAAATAACTCTTAAGGTTGCTGGACCTGAGCCATTTTCACTGGTATTCATCTGTACTTAGACAGTAATGTTAATGGGGGTGTTAAAATAAAATCACTTCCTGTTTTGCTTCATTAGCATGAGAAATGCACTTTGCAAATTTTATATACAAGGCAGGAAAGGCACTTCCATCCCTATTATGTGAAATGGTACTTGCAGTTATTCAGGCCCAGAATTGGTCTCAGAATTGTGAATACCATGACTGACTGATAACTCTTCTACTGGACTATAGCTATCATTTTTTTTCTGAGATGTACACACAAAACTACTATAGGGAAGAAATTCAGTAATGTTCCAACCTCTGACAGTATAAAAAGTGAAAAGCCATTTACTGTACCTAAGTATTATTTACCACATACTGTAACCTTTTTCCTTCATTGCATCACCACAGGCTCATGGTGTGAGTATTACTGAAGCAAAAGTAAGTCTGAGCCACTGCAATGGTCTTTTTATTTTAGGAAATATAAACATATTTGTGATGGCTTGCAAAGTAAATTCTTTAGAATACTTTGTTACCCTTCTCCTGTTGCTTCCAGACAATGGCTTGGCCACACTTTGAAGTGTTGGATAAGGATAACCTGGATAAGGCTCTTTCTTCAAATTGTTCACTGAAAACGTTCATGAAACTTTTTTCCTAGTTGTTTGACACTTTATATCCATCTGCCTATATTCCACTTAATACCAATTTATCCTTTTAATCACAGTTTTATATTTAGTTGAATATCTATAGAAATGCTTTTCTGCATTTGTCCCGTCAAATAACACAGCTGCATCATAAACTAAATCTGACAATTTTGATTTCCATAGGTAGCTGGTGATTTTTACTTGAATACTGTGTATTAAAAACAATACCTACTGCTTAGAAAATTGACTGACAGAATAATCTTGGGAATAGGTACAGAAAATGGAGAAAAGGGCTTAATACAAAGTGACTGAGTTGACTGGAAAGCTTTTATTTATGCTAGGATCTAATATATGGCATGTCCTTATTAGACAGAGTATGTATTCCAAGATTTTTCTTTACATGGAAAATACAGTTAGTTTTTCTGAATACACCCAATATTTTCTTACCCTATTCAAGTTAGTAACTGTTTCAGAAATTATTAAAACTTACTGAAGGGGTGAGTTTGAGTTCAGATCTTTCTCTGTCTCCTTGTTCAAAGAACTCGCTGGTTACCAGCTCAGCTGCCTAAAACATAAATCAAGATAATGATTAGAGTTCTCGCTACATAATTTTTAGGGTAATGAGTTCTTGTTCAGACTGTGGCTTCAGTCTGTGCTTAACTGTAAAGAAGTGAATAGCTTAACCTATGTGAGTGGTGTCAGGCACGTGTTTGTATAGTTTCCAGGACTGGGCATACAGGGTGTATAAACAGCCGTAATCACTGATAGGCACACATCCCTTTGATAGGGAACTGAGTGTTGGAATTACATTGCAATGTTGAGGTAGTACTCAATGCAGTTACGTGTAACTAAAGTATTAAGGACAAAATAGAAAATTATAGCTTCTTGTTGGCATCCACAATTATGTCTGTAAAAATGCTTTGTAAAATGCACAAGAGCTCTCTGGGTATTTACAGCCTGTTGCCCTATATAAACAATACCACTTATAAAAGAAAATTAATTAACTAATAACATCTGTTGTCTTCATTTAATGTGAAATCATAAAGGGTTTTTTCCCCACTAGGCTTTGCTTTTTTTGCATGACTGCCATCACTATTGGCTCTGCATATCTAAATATGAAGTTAGATTGTGATTATCATACTGAATCAAAACCAAGAGCTAGCGGGCTGGAAGCTGTAATGGATCTTTCTGACTTTCGTGAATGAAGATGTTCTATTCACAGATGAGGTCTATGCTTCTCGGAAGAGCCCAAGATTTAAAACCAGAATTGGTTATAGAAACATCAGGAATTTTAGGAAGTCAAACAGCGAGTAATCCTGATAAAGTAGCCTTTATGTACTGTTCTTGTCACGTGTGGAGCTTTGAATGTAGCCGTTTTTATGTGATGTTTGATATGCAAAAAAGGGAAACTAATCTACTGAAGATGGCATTTGGTTCCTAATGCTCCTGTCGTGCCTCCTTATTGCTTTGAAGCAAATTCAAGCTAGGAAATAATTTTATAACACTGACGCACAAAAGCACATAACTAAGCAGAGGACCTACATTTCATAAAATCTCAAAAATTCTTGCTCTAGCAGCTGCATTTTCCTAACATTCACAAATCCAAAGCTTTTTACAGTTGAAATAAGGAGTACTGAAATAAATTTGAAGTGGGTGAAGTGATGTCGTAAAGTACTCTTAAATCTTGAGCTATGCTATCACATAGTTTGGAACTTTATAATGTATGTAATCCCAATGCACTAATAAAATCCTGGATCAATACTCCAGATAGAGGAATAATTTAACAACTTAGAGGCAATTAACAGTTTGCCAAGTGTATTGTATAAAAATGATACAGATTTAGTCTCACCCTTGCCTGTCACTGCTACTTTGATCCTGTACTCCTTGTGTGCCTTTCCCTATCATCTCTTCCTGAATTCTTCTTTCTTACATATAGGCTGTATTTCCTTTGATTCATCTATTTTAATCTTTATCCCTCACTTTTCATGTTGTGGTTTCTTTTTTTTTGGGGGGGGGGGGGGGGTGGGTTTGTTTTGGGTTTTTTCCTTTTGGCACATTCGAGGTCCAACTATTTCTGTTTTCCCTGTATGGACTTATCAGCCTCTCCACTCAAACAGGTAATGTTTCAAATGGGACCTTTGATTTGGTTGGAGGTTTAAGGTTATGCACCAGGCTGCAGACATATTTTCATTTGCAGACTTCAAAAGTAGTAAGAATAATAAAAAAAACCAAACAACAGCTTGTCAGAGAATTCTGCCCTAGTTCAGCACCAGAGCACAAAGACTGACAACATGGAAAACAGACCCTACCTGACATCTTGGCTGTCAAAGGGAGAAGCTAACTGGGTTAAAGAGGAAAATTGAGGAGGGACTGCAGACACTGCAGTTGTGGTTAGGTGATACAGAGAAATCTTGTGACTCATTTTCCCAGGATACAGGCAACTTCTATGATTTCCATGGGAGATGACCATACTAAAGTAGAGTAACAGCCTTAAATGGGCTATTGTCATGGTCTGCTTCTAAAAGCAAGAAAGTCTCATCTGACAAAGCTGCAAGCTGAGCTGAAGCCCTCACCACATAAATGTGGTTTGTTTTTGTTTTTACTGAGTTAATGTGCATGTAACAGTTGTATGTCCCTTTCATCTCCTGTTACTTCTTTGTCCTTCCCCAAGAAAAGCTCCTGCCTCACCATTCATATGGTTTAGCTCCTTTTTTTCACTGCATCTTTTTCTTCATCACTCTGCTGTTAAGGCAATCAAACTCCCTCCAGGTGCTTTGTGACACTCAGCTGCACAGGTGTATATCATATTCTCTTCCTGATGCTGTATATTCTTCCAAAACTACACATCCTGATTTTTACTAGCTTCTTTTGGGCCCCAATTAAGGATGGAATTATTAGCATGGATACAGGAGATAATAAGGATGGATGCTGAGTATGGAAAGATGCCCACAAGAGGGAAAATCATGTGGTAAAGGACAAGACTTTTGGGACAGCTTGCTTTCTCACATTTGTAATTGTTTTGCCAATGCTGGACCCAATTTTCACGTGTATTTAGGAGTATTGTATATAAATGTACATTTATATATGTATGTGTATATTTATGTATGTGCAGATATGTATTACGTGCATTTCTAAGGAGCCTACTCAGCAGCAGAGGCCTGAATTTTTGTTTGTTTCCAAGTAGAGGATGCTAAAAAAGGTTCAGTACTACACTTGCACTTCTTTTCCATCAATACTGAGAAAAAGAACACATTTCTCCTCTCATATGTACCAAATATTTTATGTTAATCGGTGTTTACAGATCATCTGCTCGTATTTTAGATTTATGGAAGATTTTGCCACTGCCAAGGAAAACTTTGTGACAAAACCAAGTAAATGCATCTATGTGTGGCTAATGCTTTTTTTGTTTAATCCATCCATTTTTGATATGAATTTAAAAGGTTCATAAGAGAAGAGGCTGTAAAGCCAGATCTCTTCAGGTACCTACATGCTGCTCACCAGCATGCGTACATGGAAATATTATGCAATAAACCATTTCTTGCAGAAACCCCCTGCTATTTTTTTATAGCATTAATACCGCTGTAAATTGATTCCAGTTTTGGTCCCTTGTAAGCCAGGGCCCTGGGAATATTGGCCTGCCAGTCCCTCCTCCTCCCAGCCCTGCTATTAATCATGACTTGCCTGTCTTGAAATCTCCCACGGTTTGGTCACAGCTCCAAGGTCACAGGCTGTCATTAGCATTGATCTGAAAAACAGAAATGAACAATACAAGCTGAATCAACCTTTGTTGTATTTCTAAACAACTCTGCTCTGGGTGCATAAATAAATAATACAGATATATAAAATGTCAGCCCTGGCACCGTCTTTACTTCCAGAAAAGAATGACATATTTAAAATCTCAGCCATCAGCATAGCTTTTACATCACAATTGTGCCTAGGAAGCCTAGTGTGTTGCAGGTCATCAGATGATGAATTTTGGTATTGTGCATTGCATGCTAGGAATGATATTGCAAGGGAGTTAACTGCTAATTTTGCAATGCTTCTAACACTACTTACATTAATACCTGTAATATACTAGAAAGCATGTGCTTCACATGATATAAGTAAGGGTATTATTATATAATAACACCTGCAAACTGGATTAATTTATATGCCTATTTGTAAAAGTGACTGCTGTAGCAAGAGATCCTATAATAACAGGAGGCAACCCAGACACTGTTTAAGCGGTTTCTACTGCTCATCTACAATAAAAATTTAAGATTTACTATGAGCTATACTGTTCCACTGTAGTTTAATACCCAGCTACAGCCATGTTTTATATGCATTAGGAGAAAGAAACCATTCAGCTGTAGAAAGCGTTTATGTACAGTACATGATGCAGATAAAAGTCTAAGAAAGTTTAAATGAAGAACAAGGGCACTGAAAATGAAACATCAAATATATTGCCTGAATCTAAAATTA
The DNA here is from genome assembly GCA_024733675.1 of Psilopsiagon aymara. Taxonomy (NCBI): domain Eukaryota; kingdom Metazoa; phylum Chordata; class Aves; order Psittaciformes; family Psittacidae; genus Psilopsiagon; species Psilopsiagon aymara. The sequence continues at coordinate 32,011 of JANRGW010036220.1, forward strand.
GGAATGGGTGAAATGGTATGGAAAATAGAAAATGGACATTATTTTGGTCAAAAGACCAAAAGGAAACAGAATTTTAATGAAATTTCAGATAAAATGAGACATAATCAGGCATGCATATGCAAATGCACACATTTTATTGTCTCAAAAGCCTGGTATACTCAAACCACCCACAATGTCTGAGGTTTTCAATAGGATGCATGCTCAGATCATTTTTGAGGGCTAGAAGAGTACCGTATTATCTGCAAATTCCCAGGTACAGACTAGAAGAGCAGAGGGAAGCATGGCCAGTGAAAGAAAACAGCTGAGAGGAGGAGGGAACAGGGACAAGAAAGATCTTTGTGTCCTGAGGCGGAATACTGATGCTTTCTGGAGAAAGAGTAGAAGGGCTGAGCGGTAACTGGTGAGGCTGGGAGAAAGGGAAGAAAACATGACAGTGTCAAGGCAGAAACAGGAATGGAGAAGGTGAGGTCACAGTGATTACATCCTTGTTCTTTGGTAACATTTAGAAATCATACCATATATTTCATATCATGAATCATACAGTTAAAACAAGCTATCTTATCTTGTTACTCAAAGTCCTCATGACATATGAAATTCCTTAAACAATTATGGCTTCACTTTGAAATATCCAGAAAGCAAGAAATAGTAGTGCTCACCGAAATATTTCTCGGTGGTTTTTTGTATTCCAATCATAACCACCTTCACTGACAAGATCAAAAAACTCGGTGCGTCTCCTGCAACAAAACAGGTTATCAGAGAAGGAAACAAGACACTTTTAGGGCAACACTGCAGTGGAAGCACAGTTCTCTGGATGACATGATATCATTGCGCCTCATGCATTATTGTTAAAGTCATTACACTGACAGTCCATTTAAGCGAAACGTACTAATATCTGAACATGTTCTATAAATGTCTGTTATCAATGTCAGAGTTGCCTAGTAAAAGCAATATTGTATTTATGGTCTCTGAAGATAAGGAAATAAATGGTACCAAAATGTTCAGTCTTCCATGGAAGCATGAAATGTTCAACTACAGCAGTGGACAGACAGACGATAGAAACACCCCTGAAATATTTACACACTTCTTTTTACTTGTCTTTGCAAAATGGTTTTTACTTCTGTATCCTGGAGGGTTTTTCAGAGATGCACAGTTCCTGTTATTTCCAGCACACGGAACAGAACAGTGAGACACAGCAGCTGCAGATGTTTCGAGTTAGTTGTTCTTAATTGACTAGAAAGTAGGTCTCCCTGGTTGGTTCCATGCTTTGTCTTCTGGAATATCTTCCCTATGTCCTCAAAGAGGGACAAAACATGAGCCAGGGCATGTTAATGCTTGTTTGGTGTCTTTAAGTACCAAAATTCTGACTCACCATAGCCTGTAACTTTTTATGGCACTGAGACTCTGAGCGGCTCTTACTGCACGCAGCGTGACTACAATATGAAACAGATCCTGCCCCAGATCCAGCAGAACTTGAGGTACAAAAATATGGAACAACTTGCCCAGAGTAACACAACATAGGAGCATCAAAGCTGGAAAGCAAATACCTGTGTTCTGAGTAACAGTCCAGTGCCCCATCTCATAGAAGACTCTGTTAATTGGAAATGTAGTTTGATTCTCCAACAAGAGAGAGTTTGCAGAGCCTTGTATTTATTTTCTACATTTACTTCATCATATTTTGAACAATGATTACTGAAAGCAGACTGACAGCAGCCAGCACAGGTTTTATACCCGAGGAGATTCACACTGCCAGGGACATTGCCCTTGGTCAATGGACAGTATTTTATGTGGGATATGTTCCATTATTCTGGTTCCTGACTGTCATACATTGCATCACCACCAGTCACTGCTACTATAGGGCCTTTCTCTAATGGATTTCAGAACAGTAGCTAGAGCAGAGATATAAAGCTACATAATGATATCTGATCCCTCACGAAATAAGATAGGCGTTTCATATTACAAAATTTGCTGGGACAATGCAAAGCCACACGTGCAGAAAACAAAATTCAGTTCTCTGAAACAAAGTCATAGCATCATGGCTCCAGTGGAAATAACTGCTGCAACAATGACAATGTTAATGGCCAAGAGTAGTTGGCACATAATCTAAAACCAGCCTAATCCTGACCAGATCAACAACTAGACTCCCTAAGAGAGCAAGCAGTGGATTTTTCCATCCTGTATTTCAGTCCCCAGTCTAACAATGCAAAATTTGGTAAAGATTTCATTTTGAAGTATTAGATGTTCTGGGCAATTCATGTATTAATGGACAAAAAACAGGTAAGAATGCTTAAAGCTAAAAGCTCAGGAAGGTGACATCTCAGAAACCTCAGACATTCACATTTGAAATAGAGAGATCCATAAACAGTAACTACAAATGTGAGTTTCAAGGCCCTATATTAGGCTAAAAAAATTTAAAATAAGCCTTTTCTTTGAAATTCATTTAAATGAATGCAGGAGGAGTAGTCCAATTCTACAGAGAATTTCTAGTGTAGGAAGGAGTTAGCCTGAGGAAAGCAGCCATGGTACAAGGAAACAATTTTGTGTTTGCTACTGGTTGGTAGTAACCAACTTATGCATGGTATCCAAAATGAAGAGGTTTGCTATTATTAAGCAAACATAATATGCCAGGATTTCAGAAATAGACAGAATTATAACAATTTTGTAATGTCTTTAAGTAACTTTGGCTGGATTTTGCCTGGAAGGGAAAGTTGTCTTGCTATATATAGCAAATCCAGTTGCTCTACAGCCCAGCGGCTCAAGACATCATTTGAGTGAATTTCCATAAACTTCATTTTGGTTCCATGCTTTTGCTTGCTGTACTATCTGCAAGCATCATTATCTAGAATTATCTGTTAAAATCAAGTACATTTTCCATCTGGTATTTCACTGAAATCATCTTTGTGTTTGTAGAAAAGTAGTGTCTTTAGAAGGTTCTAAAGCTTTGGTCTGCCTGAAGTTTTGTTCCTGTTTAGCAAGCTGGAGTCTGCTATCATTAGGTTTAGGCATTCTAAGAATACTGATATGAGAATTTCCTCCTCTATAAGAATATTGAAGATGTAGCAAACTGAAAAAATCAAGGTAGGTACTTGTGCGGAAACATCTGTTCACACAGGGAGGCATTAAGGACTGTAAATCATTGTTTCCAAGGAGTGATTTTCAGGCATTTTTGGAAGTAAAGTAGCATAACAACTACCAGATTAATGAATCATAATAACACTAGAGAAAAGATAACTCATTTGCAGACTTCTGAGTAAAGAAGCCTCATTTGCTAAAAGTTTTCTGATCCATGTAGTACATAAAAATCAATTACAAGCAAAGAAAAATAACCTTGAAGTTCACCCTTTTTGGACATTATTTCCCTGATTTAAAACTAGAAATACAACTTGGCCATGGAGGTTTTCAACCTAAGGCAGGCAGGGAAGAGAGTTCCGTCACATCAGGGTCTGGACTGGGTTCCCTCTTAGGACACTGCCATGGTCCCTCTCTGGCTCTTCCAGGGGCTACAGGAACTTGGGTAGGAAGAACATATGGGGCTGTGCCAGGGCAGTCACCCTCTCATCCCCTGCCACTCATGTCTTCCTTGACAGCGCAAAACATTTCTGCAGCACTTGTTACTTGTGGTGAAACAGGAAAACCCATACTGACATATCCTTGTGGTCGCTGTATCTCACTTCAAGCTGTCAGCAAATTCCCCTGTCATACCAGCCACCCAGCTAACAAGCAGTCCTAATAGACAGCTTCAAAAAGAGTATGCTTAAAAGGGGTTATTAATTGTACTCAGGATTTTCCTGTCAGCAGTCAGAAATTTCTTCAAAGACTAATGTTTAGAAGTTATTTATAATAAAACTATTCACTAAAAGCCTTTCTTAATACAGTTTTTCTGACAACAGCTACAGGAACTAACGAACATCAGCATGTCTACTGCAGTACTGTTTAGAAACAGCCCTTGGCACAGTAATCAAACACTGAGGAAAAAAAGACAAAGCAAACATTGCAGCATCTCACTTAGTATTTTTACAGTTAACAGTTAAAGACACAATGTTGATATAGATGAACAATCTCAAGGTAAAGACTTGAAGTTTTCTGGAAACCTGGTTTATTATCAACCATGAGCAAAACGGAGGGGCTGAATCCAGGTATACCACCCAAAGAAAAACATTACTAAATGCTACCAGCACTATACAGGAGAGGACACTAATGGACATCAAACAAAAAAATCCTAAGGATGAATTACTGTCAAGACTAGGAAGGTAGTATGCAGAAACTGTGCATCCAGCAGCACTTCTCCCTGTAAGTCAACCTGGCTGTGCCAGAGGGGGATGTCAAAAGTCCAATGTGATGGTGATACCATGATTCTTCTGATTACATGCACAGTCACACGCATACTTACTGGGGAGAACTTGGTAATAATTAACAATATTTGAAAAGCATAAAATAGCACCAATTTGAAGTCTACTTCCAGATTTGATTTGTAAACAAGGAAAAGGAAGAAAACTGGATGAAAGAGAGTCTCTTGAGTTAAGCTTTTTAAGACCTATTCTCATGTAATGCAAATCGACATAATTTGTCTTCAAAGCAGCAATGTGTTTGTTTACCTCTGCAACTGGGTCTATAACTAAATACAGTATTTCCTAGCACACATGTTTAGAAACAGAAATGGTGGAAAAGAATTAAAATATGTTATTGTTTTTATACATACCTTAAGAAATTATCATAGAAGGGATAGAAGAATTACAGGACTGAGCTGTAACTGGCTTAAAGCAGAAGTCTAGAATTTCACTTGCTTTTTGTTGATACAGTCATGTTACACATAAAAGCAAAACTTACTTAGGCTAATACAAATATCTCAAGTGCACAAGATATACTAAGTATTAGACTAAATCTATTCAACCACAGATTGAAACACTAATTTCTCATATTATATACCCTTATTGGTATTTAATAGGTCATTAGAGTAAGTTCTTTGAATTTTCATTTGTCAAATACTAGAAACGCCAATACTTACTCAAAATACAGAGTGAGGTCTGTTGCCAGTATCGATTGCTTTAGAAGCTGCATAAGGTCACTGTAGTCCTTAGAGGACAAGTTAGCAAAGATGTTGTGACCCTATAATGAAAGAGATAAAAGAGGTAAAGTGCTAGCAATCAATACAGGTTTTTAAAAGGCTTTCTGTCTCTTTAGTCTACTGTTTCCCTCTCTCAGAGGCCTTTTCTGATTCATGGCAAAACTATGACAAAATAATAATGTTAATACTGCTGAGATTACATTGGGGTGGATGAGTTGACAATTGTAATCAAGTGCCTGGACTGTTCTTCTAAACTTTGCTGAAATTATAGCCTCTTGAGGAAAGATTTACTCTTTGCTCTGACCCTGCATAGATTCAGTTTATGAGGAAAAACTGTGAACACATCTCAGTCTTTTCTCTTATTAAATATTTTCGAGAGCAGTGCCTTGCAGCTTTTGAGTTGTGCTCCTAATACTTTTATCTGCGCTGCTGCTTGCAGGCACACAAACTGCTATTAGAGCAGTCAAAGACATTAAATCAGTTTTTCATTCAAAACAGTCCATTTGCTCACTCTGCCGATTACTGCATTGCCTTACAGTGCATACAGGCATTCCCTATGCAGGCTGAAACCCCACAGCTTTATGCAGTTTAAATGCCCTTTGTAGGCCAAATAAGCTACTTTTTAAGGGATCATGGATTAAGAATTTGAAAGGTGCTCTGAGGCCAGAATGAAACAAATTATTTAATATTGGTATTTGAGAGCAGGAAGGTCCGTTTGTAACAATTTCTGAAAACTGAAAGGGACAGAGATCCTATCATTTACAAAATCCTAGAGGAAATAAACTTATATAAATTTAATGGAAAATTCTAAATGTAAGCAAGCTTAAGAGGTGATCTTTGTGACATTAGTCACAGGTAACTAAATTCACATAATTAAAAGCACTACCCTTTCTCTTTTTTCCTAATCACCTGTAGAAACAATGAGGTTCTTGCTAAACAGTTTTATTTTGGTGGTAGTTAGCGCTGTAATGCACACATTCAGTATGCAGTGCCACCTACTGCTTAGGAAAATTAAAATGCCCTTAAACCCAAGAATTTTGCAGCAGCAGGATTGCTGTAACTGTGATGGTCTGAGGACACAGTCAAGATAAGGTCCAGAGGTAGAGACGGTATTTTTTAATAGATCAGGTAGTGTTTGGACTAAAAAAATATTTTGCCACTCATAAAAGATGGTCTTCACTGTGACAAATTATTATTTCTTTTCACCTGAATATTGAGAAGGATTTCAGAATCTAAAGCTTATTTATTAGTGAATAGGATATAAATTAATTTCAGTTTATTTGAGAGAGGAGACTGACTGCTCAGCTGGGGAATTTTTAAGTGAATCTTGGTGTATCTTTAAGTAGATTATAGGATCCAAACTAAGAAGTGCAGTGTTCCATTAGCAAACAGAATCTATAGGATTAAAAATCACGTAGGTTTTATTTTTTGGTCTAGAAATGAGGACCTGGCGAGGACTGAATGGTCAAAGGGGAGGACTTGTATTTGACTTGCATCTGTCTTCAGACTTGAGCCTGTCCTCAGAGAGATACTCAGTTAGAATGAAGATTTCAGGAACCAGAGAAATCACTGTATCTCAGGAAAGCTTGTTCCAGGGACTGGACAGTCTGATTGGTTTAGAAAAACAAAACAAACCTTCTTTTTTTCCAGTTCTAAACCAGTCTGTTTTACTTTGGAATGCTGCTTTTTCTTATGCCTTTCCCTGGTAGTGTAAGGAACCATTTAATTCCTAGGATCACCTTTTGGACAAGCTAGTCTAGGCTGAGCAGATTGAGCTGTTTAGATCTCATGCCAGTCCTCCCCTTTCCTATGTTTACTTTTCAAATATAATGTCTAGAAAAAGCCACAGTCCCATGGCTAATCTCTGTGGCATCGTACACAGAGGGAAAGACATCACCCCATCTCCATTTGTGACTACAGGACATTCCCAGATGCTCTTCAAAGCTACTGCAGATCAGCATATGGTCTCCAAGTCTGCTGCATGCATAACATTGTTGTTTTTATATATACTGGATGCATTTTGTAACAAGCTATCTGTGTAAAATCAGAAAACACATCCTTCTTTTCTCACTACATCTCTGGGGTAATGCATGCTCCATGCTGTTATACGTATGTTATTCTGAGGAAGAACTACGTCTTTACATCTATCTGCAAAACAACTAGTGTACTTTAGACAGCATGATATTAATGATATTTTTTCCTAAGTAATTAAGTAAAATTATGTAAAACCCTTGTGAAATTACTGATTACAGAAAGACTGTCAAATAAATTAAATTTGTCCAGTCAAGGATGGCTGTGACGCTCTGAATACAAGGCCTGTGTGGAAACGTAAGAGCTTGTTTCACGTACCTATAAACCATTGAGCAGGATATATGTAAGAAGGCTGAGAAAAGCTGACAATATGATTAGGATATGTTCGCCTTGCCCCTAGCTGATTGAGACAAATATAATCTCTGGGCTCTATGATCAGCATTTGTAGTTGCTTAATTTTGTGCTAGTTGTGACCTTTGTGGTAACCAATAAATAATCATTCAAGGAGAGGGCATTAAAAAGGTAGTGTGTGTGGTATTTCCTTTCCCTGGCTGAAACTGCCCAACAGCTTACAGTGAGATTAATAGTAATGCTTTTGTACCTCACTTTGGAGAATCATGACAGCATGATTGAAGTGGTGGTGTTCCAAGGTAGCAGAGGTGCCGTAGAGCTGAGCTAAGGCTGATCCACTCCTGAAACAGAACACGGGGAGTCAACAAATACTGCACGTCTGCTTACAAAGCAGATTTCAGAGACAGTTCAGTAACAAAAGCACGTAGCTATATGCTCCCTCTCCATTTCAACAACCACACTTAAGAGAGTTGACCAGATCAAAATACTAATTTAAAGACAAAGCATTTATGTTACAGACTCTGCTAAATATTATCAGCTGACTAAAGATTTTCTTGGAACTAATGAATGAAATTTTGTAATGTAACTTTCAAAGTGTCTCAGCAATGCAGCAGTACAGGCACACTACGGTGCATTAAAGACAAACAGTAACATCCCTGAGCTAGGAGTGGCTGTTTTGCTACCGTTTTCAATTCTTAATAGTTATAAACACAATGTCTTACAGTAGGTGATTACAAACTCATAAGAAAAGCCAAAACATAGCAATAAAAATCAACTGCAAATGCAGTGAGTTTCTGTCTGCATGTAAAATCATGCACTTAAAAAAATACAAAGGTAAACAAAAACCCACTAATGAGAACAGTGAATATAAAAGTAAAGTTTAGCATCTTTTGGAATGTATTTTCTCAAGTTTTTCAACATTTTAGACAATGTTTATTGTCTAAACCAAAATTAGCTTCGGAATGCACAGAGCAGGTGGGTTTTCTAAGTTTGAAGAACAAAAAATGTATAGAATACAATTATAAAATTGTGAATCATTAGGAGGGAATGGGGTTGGATTGTCAGAATAGTTACTGTTCACCATGACTTCACCTCTGGGATCTAAAGCAACAACATGGGGTTTTTTTCCAAAGAAATGAGAGTAAGATATTATTACACTAGAGACAAACAGAGGCTCCTAGGAGCATGTACTATAAAACTGCACCATATTGATATTTAATTATCAAAACCAGCTATATTAGAAAGAAGGATGTCCAGGAAACATCATCCCTCGAGAACATAGTGTTGAGATATATAACAGAGCCATTTCAGACAACTGTGATACTGCCTCCATTATATACCTCTTGAACTTTCATCACACAGAACAGCAGTATTGAACACTGAAGATAAAATAAGAAAATGTGATGCTTAAATTTATGTCAGGTTAGAGGAATAAATCATAGGTGCTGTTATGAAAACTACAGCTTCTGTTTTCAGGGATGTTTTATGCATGTGTGGTAATGTTTGTCTTTTGCTAAATGTCTTTGGCAATTTCTTTATGGACTCGTAAAATGGTAGCCTCCTCTTTGTACTCTGCTGTCAAACAAGAAGTGTAAGTGATAGCAGTCTAGTGCCGAAACCTCTGTCTTAAACTCAGCCACCCCTCTACACAAAGGAGATTGTTGTGTAATGTTACAGTGGAGAAGTGGTTAACTTAATCAGAGCCTAAAACAGACAGAATGTAAATCTTTGGTCTTGGGTTTTTTAAATTAGGAACATAAACATCAATCAGTTGAGCTTCCTTCCTATTCATCTCGTCTTTTTTGATTCTCTTCAAGACTCAGCTGCAGAAAGGCATCTAGCAGAGCTTGGTAACCTTTGCACCATAAGCTCTGTCTTCTGAGCACTGCAATTGATTTTCCTTGCTATGGTGATTGAAGATCCAGACAGTGTCATTGTTTCATTGAGACTGTACAACAACACCAATAGCTCAGGAAATGGCAGCTTAGTGGATATCAGAAACATCAGTTTGAGTAATGTTCACTGAGGCAACTTGCCCCCAGAAATGCAGCAGCCCATGCATACACACAGTGCAGCAGAGTATTTCTGCAAAAGGTAGGACAAAACAAGCCAATGCAACATCACCCTGCCTTTCAAGTACATTTAGACCACCATTTGGCCACTTTCTGCTGTCACACTGAGGGTTAGCAGTAATGCAGAACACGCAAAGCTGAAAATACATGACTGGATCTGCAGGACAAGAGAGCCTAAAAGTCTTCTATTCTGGCTGTAGAGGACCTCGGAAGCCAAGAGAACAACATGGAATTTGGAGGAGTCACTGTGTCTGACAGATTTGTTTCACAGCTCAGCCAGGATGTTGTCAGGGAATATTTTTTGATGTCCCTCTCTTTTCTCAGGGAATATGGATTTTGGAAAGAATCTGACCTTAATTAAGGGAGTTCCCTTACCACCTCAGTAAGAAGTACCCTCAAAACTTCCACAGCCTGCTTCTACCTCACTGTATCTGAGGGCAGCAGACTGGACAGTAAAAATATGTTCAGGTCATGGCAGGTGAATCAGGTTATAAGCACTTTGAATAGAATAAAAATCATTTTTAGAATTGAAAACAGCCTGGAGAGTAAGATTTCACATAGGTAAGAATCTGCCTTTGCGATCCAGCTTCACATTCTGGTGCCCAAATCCACCCCCCCGCCACTGCAGCATGTCTCTGAACAGGCTCTGTCTGGAGCGTGGGATAGGCCAGGGAGGAGGCATTTCTACGGGCCAGGGACACTGCATGCTACACAACTGAAGGGTATGTGGTGAGACAACTGCTCCAGGCACCTGCTGTGCATGATATGTATCAGAGCTAGGAATTTATGTCTGCTTGCCTACACTGGTGTGAAAGGATTTTTTTTTTTTTTTGTGAAAGCATTATTTCAGTTTTACATATTTCCTTCTTAATAGTTGAAGAGCTTTTGCTTAACATCAAGCATTCCAACCGGCCTGAAGAGGACATCAAGTTTTGGTACCACATTTCAATACACAGTGTCAGTTCAACAGCCTAATACAAAGGACAAACCAGCAATTACCCAAAAGAACAGAGAATGATAAAGACAGTTAATCATTCACTACATACAAGAATAAGAATAGCTGGCCTTGGCCTAGGAAACCTGAAATTAATGCTTCATTCTTTATCCAGGTTACTTTTTGCTCTTCTGTGGAAGAAAAGCAAATTAAAGCAACAAGAACTAGAAACTTACTTGGCTTGGAAGGCATTGTTAGTTCCCCTGTGGTCAAGGTCGTGACATAAGCATCCCACAATCAAAGCTAGAATTTCAATTTCAGTTAGAATCTCCTGAAATCCTGCGGTCTGAGGGCAGGAAAAAAAAATAGCAGCTGTTACTATCAGTATCGAAAGCGATAAGTAATGTTAGACCATCGAGCAACAGTCAACTTTGTTTTGATACCATGAATGTTTCAGTAAGGAGAAGATAAATGCTTTATTGTCATATTATATTCCCTGCTGTATGTTAGACGGTTAGCAGAACAGATAACGTCCTTGGAGTGATCTGTTATTATCTCTCTGTGCATTTCCAGCGTGCCAATTCTCTGCTACCCAGAAGTCACTAAAGGCAAAAAGAGCTGAAGACAAACACCAATAACTGCACACTAAGACAGGAACTGTAATTTCATATCAGAGAAATAAAAAACAAAATTTATTTCATTTTGAAATTATTGTTCAGAGGAGTTGTTAGACAGATTTCTTCAACCATGAGAGGACCATCTCGGTCAATCCCTAGTGTCACAGATAGCCAAGATGTTAAATCAAAAGACCTATAGAGGAAGCCAGCTAAAATATGCTCTATGGAAGTGTTATGAACTATTAATAGATTTTTTTTATCTGGGACATGTGAAACGAAAGAACGTGATTCAAAAAGCAAATCTGGCATATTTCTGCTGCAGATACCTACTTGAATTTGGGAGAGAATTTTGAAAACTGATGTACTGAAATTTCCCATGAGCAGCTCAGACCAGATATGACCATGTGAAGGGAGACACTCATCCTACAAACATTTTTTCCTCTATACTTCTCTATGTGGATACTTGTCACAGCAGTTTTCCTTCCTGAACTGCCCCATGTCAGAAAAGAAACACTACTGTTACTGCTAACCTCAAGCATCCTGAACAGATCTTGTCTGGAGGAGGTGCTGGAGCCTGAGTGGGACACCACCTCCTTGGTGCTGCACATCTAACCATCAAACCAGCTGGTTCTTCAACTCTTCTGAAGCATAAGAACATATTGCCTGCAGAAATAACTGGCTGAGTTGGATAATCGTAACACTTGCCTTTTCACAGTGCCATTCTCCAATGACACTCCTCAACTAGCCACACAATCTAGTTAGTATGAAAGGAAATTTTATAAAAGAATTATAAAATACATTTATATTGGACCAAACCAAGGCTGAACACAAATAGTGCTTAAGAAATCTTGAATTCCATTGATTGTCAATAGAGTATAATTTCACTCACTGGTAAAAAGAGGGTGATAAAAAGATGGTGAAGATCAGTGAGACTTGATGTCCGTACCTGGTAGAACTTACAGCCCACTCAGAAATGCCAATCAATTGCTGCAATACCATGTGAAAACTCTTCTGTTCACCCTGAAGTCCACAAATTCTACTTAAATAAATGCACATTCAAATCCAAATAGCCTCTGTTTTCATAGTCTGAAAAGTGGCCATAGTTAATATTTAGGCAGTACAGGGAGCCATTTCAGTGGTAATTGAGGCAGTGCAGGACTAGCTACAAAAGCTTCAGTGTTGTGCTGAAAGTTTACATATCAGAAAAGATGGTCAAATATAAGGAAAAATGATTTCTTTCGTGTAGAATCCACTGGTATACAGAGTAACTTGCATGTTAAGAGGCTCTTCTGATTCCTAGCGGCATCGCTGTTTTTAGTTTCAGTAACAGCTACCCAGGCAGAGGAAATTGTCTAAAAAGGAGCATTTACTCTTTTTACTTTTTAAACATTGCTCTTGGGTAGCAAATAATAATCATCTATTTTTAAATCTCATCTATTTTTAATCATCATCTATTTTTAAAAAAGGGATTAACCGTGACTGACATTGTGTGCTATGTGTCAAGTTTCAATCTAGAAAAAATGTTCACAGCTAAGTTGAAACAACTTAAAATAGAAGTTTTAAAGCATAAAATTGATGGTGTAACAAATATTCTTCAGCAAAGCACAAGCTTTGATCAAACTCAAGCATTCAACCTGTATTGGAAATACAGGAAAGCTGATTAAGAAATAACAGTAGCAATATCTCAAAAATAAATGCAACGTTTAAGCAAAACTCTTGTCATTGAGTCCATGACAGAAATGTGCATATTTCACTCAATAAAAACACATTTAATTTAAAACAATGTTACGCTAAGGGGATGTCTGCTTTGCACGTAATGTAAGAAAACACAGGATTATGTTTCCTCATGTTCTGAATTTACACAGGGAGAAAAAAATACATGGCTAGAGATGATCATGCAGTAAAATTCAGTAATTTTCACCAGAAAAGGAATGACCCATAATTCACAAGTGGCAGAGTCTCCAGTGAGTTATAGAGGTCATTCTTTCATGTGAGGAAATGAATTGCATTCATTATACCTTGCCCCACGTTTATATGCTTTGTTATTAGCACACCAGATGGGATTTTAATTTTGTATTGCCTACTTGTTCATTTTTACTTTTTGAAACAAGTGTCAATGTGAACTGTGTTAGGCAAAGGCATTCATAATGAAGCCTGGGATTGATCATGCTCTTTAATCTCATGTGATACCCTTAACTTGCAGGAGCAGTCTTGCTTCAGTCCTTGTCTTCAGAATATTTGGGCAAGTCTGAAATACAGAAGTACAGCTTGCAGGACTGGATTTGCAACTGCTCAGTCTCTAACCAGAGAGAGAAAATACATACTTTGAGAAACAGAAACATACCATAGATATGCAGAGGGCTGACCCAGATGTGAAACAACTGGTTTAAGCTTTGTTTGGTTTCTGTTGTTTGGCTTTTCAACCGAGCTGAATTTTCCTTCTGCATTCAGTGGGAGCAGGTGGGGCTATTGGAGACTACTGCATTACAGATTAGACATTACTGTGCTATGGAAGCTACCTGTAAATGCCCTAAAATAGACCTGTTGACTCCTATTTGTGGTGCAGGCAATATGCTGACTGGTGTAGACAAATCAGGAATAGGGTGCAATAACTGCACAGAACACTGCCTTCTCGACCGTCAGAGCCCCTCTCTGAGGGTCAAAGAATTTTCCCCCTTTTGTAAGTGAAAAAACAAGGCACATACTATCTCAGATGGTTCCCCAAGCCAACTGGAGTAAGAGCAAGCCTTGTGCTACTACTAATCTCTTGACTCTCTTGTGTCGTTTTTTTTGGCAAAAGGAGTCTTCCTACCTCTGTAAGGGAGAAAAGTGTGAGCAAGGCCATAAACTGAACTTACTCCGTTCTCAGCCAGAGTCACAGCAGAGTTGCGTGGGATACATGTGGAGTCCAATGCCACGGGCTCCGGCAGCCCTGCACATGGAATTGCTCTTCAGTTTATTACCAGAAGCATGTGAAATAAAATGAGCTTGGCTTGAAAATGCCAGATCACCTCCCACAGACAGTTGCATCCCTGTGCCGACTGCTAAAAGAATCCTGAAATTACGCCTTGAGAACCACGGTGAAAACAGTTTATGGCTGATACCTCGCAAGCTTTTGCTGGTGGCTGCTGGAGCAGCAGGGATGGGCTTTCTGGCTGCTGGCTGACAGTGTCGTCGCAGCTCTCTGCGATGGAGATGCCTAGTGGGCGAGCGCGTTTCTCACCGAAGAACAGCCTGCCCAAAACGTGGCCTCGGAGCTCCACCTAGAGGTCCTCACGGGTGAGGCTTGAGGGCTGCTCACCCCGAGGCAGCATTTGGCAGGAACTAATGGAATTCCCAGGTAAATGATGCTGCCTGACTTTGCCCTTACTCGTCTGAGTAAAAAGCTTTTCATTTTTCTATAACTGAAAAGAAAAAAGCATGTCAAGTTTATAAAAACGGCCGATGGCCGCACATTAGCACGAGATTTCATTAGAGACCATCAGAAAGTGTCTGCTGAAACAACATCAATCCTGGTCAGCTGAGCAGCCTCACACCCAGAAGTTCAGCCTTTCCCTCTTGTTGAGGACCTCGATTTCCTCTGACTCATGCTGTGTGGTAGAACTTTCTTACACCTCCATAAATGCTCACAGAAACAAACCCATGTAGCTGGGATTTGCCTAGCACTAGCCCACATCTGCTTGCATCATACTCATTTTCTTTTTTCCTTGCCTGACTCAAGAAGTTCTGCCACAGAGATATGCCAAATGGAGGAGAACAGCTGGGAACCCATGCTCTGTGAGCAGGAAACAAGCCATGGACTGTCTCAAGTCCATGTAACACCACTGCTGATGCATGCTGTGAATGGCACAGGATGTGGGGTTTCCAATGCTGCAGACAGGGTCCAAATGATAACCATGCCACAGAGACCAGCCAGCAACAAGAACATAAAAATTAGGGAAGAAGCACATGATATTCCACATAAATAAATACTTGCACAAATGCTATTAACATGATCACTTTAAGGTTCACAATAGATGACTCTGGCCATTAAGACTGAACATGAAGAAAAAAATGGAAAAACTTAAATTCTTATTTTTAACTGGAGATAAAGCAAACCCAAAATGTAAAGTACAGCAGTAAGTGTTGTGTGCACATAGACATGATGCTTCTCTTTTGCCATATTAACCATAATATTAAACATCAGGGACCACTGAGGTTTGTATCAACACATTTACAAGAATTAATTAGCCAAACATGGGTTATTTATTGCAGCAAGGTGCTGTGGGGTAGGGGAGAAAGAGCAAGTAATGGTGGTGGGGCTTGCATCAGAATTTACTTGTGTGTTGAAGGAGTTACAGGTACTGATGGAGATACATGTTAATCAAACCCAGAAATATTACAGTGTCTGACAGAGATACAAAATTCACTTAGACCCCTCTGCTGGAAGTTAATCTTAAAATGTTCTCAAGCAATATGTTCTATAATTATTTAGATGAAGCTGGATAGGAAAGTAGTAAATATAAACGTAGTAAATACATCTGAGATTCTAATCTTCTTTGGTTTTGTACTTCTCAATTTGAAAGTCTGAAATAAATGTCAAATCAAAGACTTCCAAAAGTAAAACATTTTTGTAAGATCAAGATCTATAATAACAAGCTCACTCCAAGACTGCCATCTGTTTTCAGTCACTTTAATGTGACTGTGATATCACTGTCACTAAAACACTAAGATTTTGCCAAGTATGTGCTGCCTTAAGTTGAATAGCTTCCGCTTGCACTTCTATTGGAAATGAATGAGTATCATAATAACTAGAAAAGAAATCAAATGCTGGAAAATGTGTAGACAGGTAAAGCAATGTGGCAGTAAAAGCTCCTGTGGGATTGCGTCTGTAGCTGGATACTCACAGTTAACATGGCAAACATTAGCTGGCAGACGTTGAAGGCATGCCTCCAGTTGTGGTACAAAACCATTCGATAATTCTTCCTAACTGTCAAAAGCCACCTACACAGCGTCTGAAATGAGAAGTACAAATTGTATCAGGGTTACAAAACATGTACAAATGGACAGAGCAGTGCCAAGACAAAAGCAGCAGATCTCTCTGCAGCGCAGATGGTTACCTCATAGTCAATTTTAAATTTCTGAACCATTCCAAGTTCCATGAACATCCGCAGGGCTGCAGTAATCATGGCATCCACATCCAGCGAGAAGTCATCAAAATGAATGTCATCAATGCCAAGCTCTGACACCAGAGGGATGTTTGCTGCCTGGAAATGCCACAGGGAAAGGAAATTTCTGATTCAAAAATTGGGGTTGTTTTTTGTGTCACTCTTACAACCATCCATACATCAGTTCTGATCTGCCAATACATCCCCTGCTTGATTTGAATGCTGAGCAATAAAAGTCTTCATCAGAGAAATACGAACATGTCAAGATAACGAGCAGAGAAACAGTGGGAAGGAGGAGAACCTGGTGTGAGCAGGAAATATGCTCACCATCCCAACTTGAGCCCATATATAGCGTTTAGACTGTGAGAGCTGACCACTTTACAGCTACTGCAGTAATGCAATATATTCCAATGCAAATTACAATGCTGTAATGCAAGAAACATCTGGACAGCCAGCAGCTGGGAATTTTAATTGCTACCATTCAGAAATGCAAAGTAAATATACTGCTGTGCAGAATTTCTTCATCCAAATGTCTTTACATTCATAAGCATAAAGTGCCCCTTGCTTTATACTGCTTACTACACATTTGTAGAGCCAAAAAAAACAGAGTAATACAAGAAATCTAGCAGAAATACTTTTCAAAGTAAAACAAAACTTATTTTCAATATGCTGATTATGTAGTAAGCCAATAACAGCAAAAGCCTTACATTTTGCTTTGTCCATGTAACAGCAGACTTTCATTCTGTTTGTAAGAGCTTTGCATGTACACAAAACCTCAGTTGAGTATGCAGGACTGGCTGATGAATTCAGTCGCGCACATAGATGTGTTGTGGCTGGCCCAGCGGCAGCACCTGCAGGAGCCAGGCGGAGGTGCTGACAACCCTCATGGGCTTGTTTGCCCTTCCTTGCACTCCTTCAGAGTTGCCACTCGTCTCCCTAGAGAGGGCAGGTGGAGGAGGCTGCATTTGTTGAAGGAGCATCTGTTCCTTGTCTCCCACAGTGAGAAGGTGACGGGTCAGGTAGAAACATCACAAAGAGGCTGGATCCAGCCCACAGGCCATGAGCTGAACCATGCTGAACTAGTTAAAATCGCAGGGACTCAGCTGCTGTGGCTCATCCAGCTACTCACTTGCATAAAATACCAATTTGTTCATGCAACTGTAAGTTCACCTTCACAGTTACAGCTTCTATGTGATCACCTTATCTGGTTTTTCCTTTTTGAAAACCTGTGTTTTGAAATAGTGCATCCTAACTCCAAGTTACTGATATGTAAAATGCTTTTTCTGGTCAAAGGGAAAATGCCATCTCAGTAATTACTTCATGCAGAGATTAAGCTGGTTTAACTATACTGGTGTAAACCTGGCATAAAAGAGTACTTACACGATGGTGTTTAAGTATTTGTTAGCTAGAATAAAAGCCTTTTCCGATCAGCACCCAGTAAGAGCATTCCAATACCACAAAAAGACATGGTATTACACCGGTGAGGCTAATGGACACAGGAAATACATCAAATCATTAAGTCAGGTGTCATCCCAGGACACAGCTGAGCCACCTCTGGAGCATGCAGGCAGAGATGTAAGCTCTGTTAACTGCGTACTTACTTTGTCTGCAAGTGTACTTATCCAGGCTGAATCAATTCAGCATATGTATGTATATATATTTAATATAAATTGAAACATTTGAAATACTTCTAGATGATCCCAACGGGAGTTCCACCTTAACACCCTTTCAGGTCTGACTGACAAGCTATGCATTTACTTCTGAGGTAAAGAAAGAAAGAAAACACAGGTGTGAAACAGGAATCCTGGCCCAGGGGTCATGCTGTCCAGACCTCCCGCGGTCTTACAAAAATTGTGACTTTTTATCATTCAATAATTCTTCAGAGCTTTGGGGGTACTCAAGATGTATGCTAATATTTAGTCTATGAATACACTCTTTGCACAGTAAATATGCTCTTCATAGAATGTCGCTGAGGGAAGAAACACATTTGCCAATCTTGTTTGGTCCTTAGAAAGGCGTTTTAATAACAAAGATGCTGAAAGAGAAGGACCTGATTGTAAGTAGACCTACTAGAACTTGTTTTATCGAAAGTAGCTTTACAGACTTACTGCTCCATTTTCATTAACTTTGAAGTGGGCTCTAATTAAATTTTTCACATTTTTTTGCCCTCTTAAAAGAAAACAGATATTTTCCTGGCTTTTTACTGGAATCAAACACTTCTACCATTCAGGGAGAGCACTGGAAGGAGTTGCTCAACTACAATTGCTTTTCCCTTTGTCAAACAGTGAAGAAATAACAATATATCCCAAATCTATTATGAACCAAGCAACAGGATATTAACAAAGCCAGTCAAAAACAATTTCTTCCCATGTCAGTTTGAAACTTTTAAATATTTATGAGGTTTTACATTCCTAAATTTAACAGGAGTGCCATCATCCAAAATAACTGCTGAATTAATAGCCAGAAGATAACATTTGTATAAAAGAACCATTTGCTTTACAACGGCAATAAAGGAAACAACAGAATTATGAGTGTTGAGACTAATTTGAATAACGCTGAAAAAATTATATGATGTGGGGCTGCAGCAATATTCTGGCTGCACCTGGCATTGTCTGTCCTCAGCTTCTTATGCTAGAAATGCAGCAGCCCAGGGTTTATAGGAGAGGAGTCATTAAAACTTCATTTTTTTAATTGCAAAGATATAAAAAATATTCATAGTACAGAATATTAAAACATATCCATCCCTGAAATTTTGTTGCACTGCAGGACGAATTCCAGGGATTTCTTAAAATAAACAGTAATAACAACACTCTCTTCCAGGAAAACAGGCGGGATGAAAGCACCATGAGAGTAAGAGAAAGGAGCAGACAATTAAAATTCAAGTTACAGTGAAATTACTTTTTAAAGCCCCCCAGTGATTTAAAATCACTTAAAAGATGTGCTTCCTTTTGAACATTTTAAAGTTCAGTTTCCCCTTTCTAGAAACAATTAAGAACATTATACTCTGAAGTTTTTTCTCCCTGTGGACCAAGCAATTTCAACACTCTTCATCCTTAAAAAAACTTCACATGACTGTTCTGTGCTTTTATGGTAAATTAAAGCCGGACATATCTCCTCTTGTCATGTCTCCATACCTCCTGGTACTAGAGCAAAAATTTGCCTTGAAAGGAACCACAAATGCCAGTTGGACTTAATGCATGGAAGAGAACTGATCTTGCCTAATAAAATACAAACTCAGGAGTTACCAGGCTGGGAAACTATCACCACTTGCAGGCAGCTTGAGAAAAAGGATATCATGCCCTGAATGAGAGCGTAAGAACAAGGTCTGTAGCTATCCCATGTTCAGATGTGCATGGGATGGAGTGGGATGGATACGGGAGGGAGAGAAAGCACTTACATACTCAGTTCAGGATTGGAGACAGATTCTGCTTTCCTCACTGCCCTTTGCTATCATGTAAAATTGCTTCAAAGCCTGCTTGGTATTTGTGAACAGCTAGGAGATGAGTGACTGGTTGAGCCTTACTTTACATCTGCTGCCGTGAAAGGGCCATATGTCATTAATGACCACATGGGCTGCTGTGGATGAACAAAGCCTAGGGAAAACTTTAG
The DNA here is from genome assembly GCA_024733675.1 of Psilopsiagon aymara. NCBI lineage: Eukaryota > Metazoa > Chordata > Aves > Psittaciformes > Psittacidae > Psilopsiagon > Psilopsiagon aymara. The sequence continues at coordinate 51,834 of JANRGW010036220.1, forward strand.
AAAACTAGAGATTCAAGGTTTTATGGGAACTTTGCAAGGCTAAATACTTGAAATACAAGCTACTATTTGAGGCTTAGATGTTAGTGCTGCTGAACACAACAGTTTCACACTTTCAGAAATACATATAATACATATTGTATAAAATGGTTTTATATTGTTAGCATGCAACTAGATAACAAAAAGGATAACCATTCATTCTCATCTTTTTCTTCCAGGGAGTTTATATTGATGGGTAAATGTATGCCAGAAAAATGCAGTATAATATGCACACACGTACATACAGAGCATTTTACAACATTCTCACTGTAAAAACTGAAAGAAAGAATTCCAATCAACACACTGAAAAGGGGAGACTTCTGCTTTTATGCAGCTTATGCTGCCAGCATAAAAAATGGCCAGAGAGAAATAACTCCTTATGTAGGGAAAAACTGTATCATGTCATCAAATATGAAATAGCAATTTGGATATTTAATAATCTGCTATTGCGGAGTTTAGTTATGAGACAGTCTGGGTCAGTGGTGGAGAGAGAGAAATTTCAAGGTGGTGATTACATTTTGTCTCATCTTCCCATAATCTTATTTCATCCTTATTTCTTACAAATTGGCACACACTGATAGGCAGCTCAAGGAGTTTCTTAAACAAAAGATACCTATAGCTCAAGGGTCTGACTGTAATAACTTAATTCAGCATTACACGATATATGAAAATATTTTTTGATCCTGTTTGATACTAAGAACACAGGACAAAAATATCATTCCACAGATTGACTTAAGCTTAAGGGGAAGCTTACTAAATGATTTTGCACTAATTCCTCTAATAGCATATTTTTCATGATTTCCTATATCCATATTTGATAATGTGATAAAATCATATGTAAGGAAACTGGTGAGCTCTTCAAAAAGCATTCCTGGTAAAACATTGACTACAGTGGAAGCAGTCCAGCTTAACACCAAAAAATGAAATCCTACTTTGCTGTGTCAGCTTAAACTGTCTGTACTTCAGTTTTAAGACCTGTGTGGGCAAGACAATGCTTATTAAGTGAGGAAAGCATTTTGAAACCTACTGATAAGTATATTAGTATGGCTTTGTTAAAAAAAAAGAATATTAGCACATTTTGCCATTTGGTATGCACAGCTTCTTCCCCATGCACTATCAGGACTATCCTGTAACAATAACTTCCACTGCTGAACATAGACCACATTTATATAGCCCTACGGGCAATGACACGTGGATGGTTAGCAAGGTTCCCTAATCAGAAAATAATGCCAGACCGATGGAAAAAAAAAAGTACCAAGAAACTCAAACATATAACACATACAAAGATATCCCATGAAATATATGTTCCGATGCAGCAGAAAACTGGCAAAACAATATGGTACGTCTCTTAACTCCCAGGGGCACTGTCTGAGTCAGGAGTGCACATGCTATTTCAACAGCAGGTCAGGATCTGACCTCATTTGTACTCTATAGTGAAACGAGTTTTAGACAACGAGACATACACAAAAAAATAAGACCACCCTTCCAAGTATCTCTTCACTCGCAGTGTCTCTTAGAAGATTAGGAACTGAAAAACCTTCAAGGTTAATCATCTAAAATTGCATGGAAAGCATCAAAATGGAGAATATTTAAATGGGATGACTTTTTTATCTCTCAATGTTCTATGAAGCCACTTTGGAGACAGTATTTTTTGATGTCAAACATTTCTTACTTCTAAAGGGTTCTTTTCCTGGATAAAGGCCCCTAAAATATTTGCTTATACTTGTAGCCTTAAATCTTAAACTAACAACAGCGTGTGCGCCTTTAACATAGTAGAATAAAACAAACTGTCCTAACTTACTAACACGTAGCTTGAAAGGAATGTTCAGCTGATGGGGGAAGGAACATCATGAGACTGATAACTAAGGAGAGAGTAAATTAGACCAAGGATGCTAGCCTTCAAGATAGCAGAGCGGCTCCCAGCATGGAGAGAGACTGGAACAGAACAGAAGCAAGGACATACCAACTGCTAACTGCAAGTGGGCTCGAGCATTCAGTAAACACAGTGAGGAAGACTATTGATGATCACCAAAGATCCCCACTCAGCAAGAAAGCACATGCGTAATTAGGATGCAAATATTATAATTGGTTCATAGAAAAACTATGAATATGCATGAGCATGCTAAATATATAGCTGCTGTCAGCAAGTACCGGATACCCTCACCTTTGTGAAATGATTCTTGCGTGTGCCCAGCACTGCAATAAAGAATGCTGCTTTCTAAAACTCCAAATTGAGTCTTAGAAGGTTTCTCTGACCATCTTTTACAGTAACACAAGCATCTTTTAAAACATAACTCTACAGTTATTAGCAGTAGTGGGCAAATTTTGCACTTCATAGCCATGGAAGACCAAAGCCCATTATGTTCCAGTTTGACACATTTCTTCCTCTAAAAGGGAAAGAATCAAAAGGGTCAGCTCAGGGATGTTTTAATGCTCAGAGTAACCCTGCTCTTAAAGGCCTCCAACTGTCTCTTCAGGCTGTGGATGGCATTTCTCTGCCCTTCACAATGCTGAGTCAGTGCCTCTTTTCCAATGACCAACTGTGGGATCATGCCATTTAAAGGGAATTTTATAGTACTTGCAGTAAAGGGGAATGGGTGTGGTAGAGACTTAATGTGTTCATACATATTCTCATCTGGATTTTGATTCTAATGACTTTTCAATGTGATTATTACAGTAGCATTGCTGCTGCCTTCAGAAATTAAGTCAAGAATCAGGGAATCATTTAGGTTGGAACAGAGCTCTTGAGACAAGCCAGTCCAATGCCCTCACTCAAGCAGGGCCAAAACTTTACCCTCAACTTTATTTGTCCTTCAGCAACTTTCACCAATTCCAGTTCTCGGAATGAGGTCACTGTACGAAGGGATACTCTTACAATCACAGCTGGAGACTGCAATGAGAAAGGAGTGGGGCTGTGGACTCGTCTGAAAGCAGTTGGACAAAAATATGACATAAGGAGACCTCACACTGCCATGTAAACACACTTTGCCACTGTCAGATCTACCAGACTCCCTGTTTTGCCATGCCAGAGTCTGTGGATGTTTTATCCACCAACTGTTCAGATGCAAAACCCATCAATAGTCTCTGGAACAGGATTTATGTCTTTTAAAAATCTTCAGAGTAACCCAGCAGATAGGCAGAGAGCTGCAATTGTAAAACCCAATGCCTAAACCCTGCCCAAAGTCCCACAGTAAGTGTCTGAGCCTACTTTGCTGGAAAAGGTCATTAATTTCTTTAGTTAAAGCTTTCCATCTCTAAAATGAGAATACTGCTGCTTTTACATCTAGCTTCAAAATCTGCAGCTGAAGCACGTACATGTGATGCACACTGCTTCATCTGCAACCAGCGAATTAACAGTGTAAAGTGTAATTTAGACATGAAATGTGGAACAAAGCTGCATTTAGTCTCGTTTCAAAATATTATATTTGGTTTGAACATTTACCAAACATAGCTAGTGCTTAGTGTGAATACTGATATTTGCTTTAATTAAAGGAGAAACTTCATGGCGTTAAGAAAGATATTTATTCTGCTTCTTCTATTAAAACAAGAAAAGTAGCCATTAAGCTATAGATCATTATCAAATATAGCATTTAGAGATTTTTTTTAATCATGCTTAGGACAAAAATATGGTATTTGCTTTCTGCTTTCGGTACGAGGCTATAAATGCCTGAGGAAAGGATTTTTCTTATAATTTCATTTTTAAAAGAGTTAGGGAAGACATAGCATCACAGCATTATGCATGCTATTTCCAGAGATAAGCCCGGAATTATAGCTAAAAAGCTGGAAATATTTCGACTGTTTCTGATCAGTCAATCAGCCCTGTGTGGACATGCCACTTCCTGAAATTGGGACCCATCAAAAGGAACAATACATTTCAGAGATAAAATTACTGCATTCAAAATTTCGTTGCAAACTATAGTAGAAAGGACACAAAATACATTAATTATGTTGCTAAAAACCAATCCCTGGTGTTAGAGTTGTTCCCTAGTACAGAGAAACAAAATATATGGCAGCCCATAAAAGGAACAAGAAATTTTGATTTTAAAAGAACAGAGACATAAAATAAAAACAATTAATGGTCTGAGAATCTATTATTCTTAAGGCCAGAGTCCATAACCACAGAACGCTAGGACTGGAGTTTTACAGGGCATGCACATTCGACACAATGATCTCCTGAGGCGCGCAGGGGAGTGTTCACGTCCTCTTGGCTTATGGTGATTAGGAAATAACCAGTGTGTCACATACTACAGGCTAGCAACTGTCGACTTTTTATGACCATTGGTACAGATGAGAAGCTCATACAAAGGGGTCTATTCAGTCTCTGTCCCAGAATTTTAAATAAACACAAGCAGCAAACTTAGGGCAAGCATTTCTCCGTGATACAAAAGTGTCAGGCATGCAGGCTGCCATTTCCCACAACAGCCTGACTTAGTTTTGGTAGGCAGAAAGTCAGATTTGTTGCTCCCATGAACAGCAGAATGGGTAATGCAGACTGACCCCATCATGCCTATAAATTTGGGAGGATGAGGGAAGAGGGGTACAAGGGAGCCTTTTCCTCAAGAAGACTGTCTAGGAAGGGGAGGGAAGACTAACTGCTTCCCTGAAGACTCAGAAGAGTAATAACCTGGTTAAGGGTGGAAGGAACAGGGTCAGGGTTCTTGCAGAGGACATGAAGGCACAGGATGAAACTGGCTTTTTTGGTGGTAAACAGCCTAAGTTATGTGCAGTTGGACGCATGACGTGAAAGAGCATGAAAGAGAGGAAAAAGTGAAGATGCTGCCAAGAACAGACACTACAAAGAACTAAAAAAGAACCAGTAAACCCTCAAAGCCCCACCAGTGTCACAGTGGCACATACAGTGCTATTAACATTACTTTTTTCTATCCCAGTGTACACCAGCAGCACTCACTGCACCCGAGCTCTGTGCCGGACCATAGGTTATGTGCAGCCATGGGGCTCCATGGCAGTGCTGCAGGAGCGCACAGACAGCAATGGTGACCCTGCTGGCCACCAAAACTTTCTTTCTGAGCACCTGCAACAAATCAGGCTGGCAATTCAGTGACTGGTGGTGAAAGTTATGCAAATATATGAGTGGGCTACTGCTCCACTGGGGGGAAAGTCCTATTTCAGATCTGCGAGAGTGACAGCTATAGCGCAGCACTGTCAGGGAGACAATATATAATATTAAAACTACCTTCAAACTTGCAACGTACATTTACAGAAAAGCTAGAGAACATAACATTATCCTTAAAACATGGTTTATCTTTGTCTTTTTCTCCTTTGTTTTCATTAAGTTCTGATTGCAGGTTTAAAATAAATCCATTTATCCTACTCTGAATTCATCAATCGCTCCCTAGGAGCATTCAGACTGCCTAAAAGTGCATTCTCAACAAAAACAGAGCTTCGTCTTGCTACAGTTTAAGAAGCCAAAAGGGTTATCCTGTGCAAGGCAGAGCAGACTGCGAACACAGAGCCCAGCACTTCTCCCCACTGCGGAACGTACATCCTCCACAGCACCTTTCATCCCACAGAGCACGCAGACAAGCCTGAGCACCCAACCCACAGAGCTGCACAGCTCACAGCCTAATCACCTGCATTTTCTGACAAGAGATAAAATTTACAGATCCCCCTCTTTCAACAAAAACAAATGATAGGCACTTAAATCTATTTATTTATCTCTTTACTCACTACCTGCATCTTACTAGCTTTATAATTTTTCTTTAAACAATAGTTGCTTTCATTTATTGTTATTTTGAAGTGAAAGGCTGCAACACAGTGAAGGGCTGCAACACAGACATAAATACTTTTCTTGTCATTCGTAAGCTTCTTAATTAGCTTATAATACACATTAACTGATCTCTATGAAAATACTCTTATGATATTTGACTTATAACTGTTCCTTTTCTCTTGGATACCTTGCATCTGCCAAATCAATGTTTTGAAGAGAACCTCTTATCCTATGCTTAGACAGTGATGCAGAGGGACTGCAGCATCAGCTGAGGAAGCATGAATCTCAGTGGCCTCTGTTGACTCCATTTTAGGGTCACTGAGGATTGCCCATGCCTGGCACAAAGCTGTGTGGTGCACAAATGTCTCAGTCACCATCGACTCAGAGAGGCAGTCAGTGTTCAGACAAGTGAGAAACGAACCAAGCAAGGAGCTGGATATGGGACACTGTTGGGACTCATTGCAGTGCCACACAGAACCCAGCTCACCAGCGTCTTCCCTGGGTTGCTACCTTGTGACCCTGGGGCAGGCACTACCCACAGACCAGGTCTTGCCACAACTTGGCATGATTTTGCTATTGCTCTGATTATGCCACTTATAACCTTTCCTTGCCAACGGCCACAGCAACAGGTCTCCTTCAGAGAAAGTGCTGCTAATACAAGGAGATACCTGGATTCAGTTTAACAGTAGAGTTTAGGAAGGCCATAAATAGAAACATCTTTTTGCTGTTTTGGGGTGTGGTTCTTTTTGTGTATGCCTATAGGTCTGTGGTATGCCTGGGACAAAACACACACTGTTGCATGGCAGCACAGGAAGCAAGGTCAGTTGAGCTACATTTAAGGGCGCTGAACGGGATGCTCCATGAGGAGGGGGATCACAAAGGTGCTGAGAAATGCTGAGCTCTATGTTTTTAGCTTCTCTGAGTGTTCAGAGCTGGGTGTAGCTTATTGCAAAGCACAAGCACACTTCACAGAAATGAACTCATAAAATATTCAGTTTCCTGGTTTTGCCTGGGCTACAAGCTGCACATTTTCTATGCTGTTGCAGAAAGAAAAAGAATTGATAAAGTCCATTTCTTTTACATTTGAAGTGCTTACCCTTTAAATTTGGAAGACTGAAAATGTGGAACTGGAGAACTACTGACAGGATTTATCTGTTAGAAATTGCATTTACTCTGCCTGGGGTTTTGCCTAGGCTAAAAAAGATTTTTGAGGCTGAAACAATAGATGAATCCCTCCCCCGATCAGATAACAAAACAGCATAATAAACAACTTGTCGAACATTGTAATCACAAATATTTTTTTATGCATGCTAGATACAGTTTTGGTTGGATGACACAGGCCCACACACCCCATATGTGAACTGATCTAGAAAACAAGCATGCATCCATGTAATTCTTTCCTTCAAATAGTCCCATAGCCTAAGTTAATAGTGCACAGGAACATGGTCCATACACTCCTGTGTGGGAACAGGTCTCTCAGCACAGCCCCATTCTTACCAGCGGATGGAAGAATGCAAAACCACCCCAAAACTCACTAGAGATCTAAGACTGTGGATGTAACATGGCTGAACCCATGAAGATATTTCTCCCAAGGCTCTTGGGTGACTCACCCAAGCAGGACACATGCCTGCGCTGCTAACATATTCTACTACATGCACACACACAAACGTTACGATGGTGTGAAATTGCACTGGCATTACCTATTTCAGGATTTTACAGTTTAGCAGAAACGCTGCCGGGCGATCAGCCTTAAAGTGGAGCAAGGATGGCACCTAGTGGCCAAACAGATTCGTCTCAGAAAAACATTGCTCATCTATTTCCCATTCTATAATTTCGGGAGTTTGAATTATGAAAAGGTTCTGGCTCTAATATTAAACCCCTTGGCAATGTCAGAAGCCTGTAAAGGACACTGCCTTCTTCCTTTGGGGAACATTTACGTTTCCTTTTGTAAAATATTTTGTAAAAACCAGTCCACAAACCGCCCCTTTAGAAACATTGCTATTAATAATTTTCAGGCAACACCAGTAAACATTTATGACAACCAACTGTTTACAGATAGAACACTGTAGAGAGGCAGAAATAACCAAAGAAAAGTTGTTTTTTTTTCCTTCTGTAGGGTATAAGCTAGGAAAAATCATATTTTCTTTCCCTGGTTTAAAAAAATCAGTACAACTACGAAGGAACTTGCTTAATTTTAAAATTACAATTGATATTAATGCCAGTTATAGGTAATTCAATGGAAAAATTATATCAAAAGAAAGCTTTTTTTTTTAAAAAAAAAAAAAAACAACAAAAATCCAAAACCTTGATATTTTTTAAGCAGAAAATTCCCAGTTACAGCTGTCAGCCTGCTGGCACTACAAAAGGAATCCAAGCACAGACAAAGAATAATTTAAAATGTGAAATATTATGCCATTCTTTTTGATTTCTTTGAAGAATTCTTTCTTGCATTAGTTAAAAAAAAGAGCACAGAGGTCTTACTGAGCCATGCAGGTCTCAGAAGGGTGAGCTGTCACAAACAGATCTAGTCGCAGGGATTTCCATCACCTGTGCGGGGAATAATGTGCTCCTTACTAATGGCAAAAGAGCCATGATAATCCCACAGTGAAGAACTGCTCGAGGACCATCATTCACTGGAGTAGCCTAATTTTTTAAGTTATCCTGGTCAAATTTAAGCGCACAAGTCTTTGCTAGGTAGACTTTTCTTCCTCTTTGGAAACCTTTCCAAACATAAATCCCCAAGCCTGTCACTGACTAAACCAAACTACTTTATCATTTGACAAGTGTCGATTCCTTTTTTATATCATTCATCAGATATTCCTCAGGCTTGCAGGACATTTTAAATGCATTCTATGCCTTATCATTTTTTGCATGGTCGTTGGCTAAATAGCGCAGCAATGTTGAACTGCATTTACTCCTCAGTGCCTTCCAGCTGACAAGAGATTCTTGTGGAGTACAATGACTGATCAGATTGAAGGACAGACAACAGGTCTGTTGGATACTAAACCATTTTACCTTCATTTGTGAGCAGTGCTCTGTCCCAAACAATTGCTATTTCCAATTTCTTTTTCTAAGCATTCTCCCAAAGTCATTGTGCGTTTGGACATAAAAGCAGATGGAAAAAAATACAAAACTTCCCATGTAAATAACAGAATCCAGTATTTGAGAGGAGCAAAGGAGCAGCACGCTTTTTAGAGTATGGGTAAATTAGTAACCATAATTGTTTTCTTGCTCCTCTGCTGAAAATTTCTGTTGGTGAAGTACCACTGTATTAGTGTGCATAATTATGACGAAACTGAAAAACAGCCACTATTAAAAGCAATAACTCAGTAATGTTTAAAGCTACATAGACTGTTGTTTTAGTGCTGGAAAAAAAAAAAAAAAAAAAAAAGAGAAATTCTTAAAATTTAACTCTATTTCAGCTTCACAGAAGAAGGATTTTTTTTAAAAAAATAACACAAACACCAGTTTTGACCATGCATGGGATTTTAATTTGCTGTTCTTTTCAGTGTTTGAAGTTTATTACTTGTTAAGGTATTTAACAAGGAGAGTTAAGCTCTAGCCTAGCTATGAAGTAGCTGATCTTAGAAGTAGTCATTTATTATTTAACATTTCTAGTTACTGTGTGTCTTTGCTCTGCAGTTAGAATATCAATGTTGATTTTTACTTTTTTTTAACTCCTACCCCTTAAACTCCCTTCTTTATAGCTTAGAGTGTAAACGTACTCAGAAATTCTTCTGAGAAGAATAAATATATTTTGCTTTTCCATATTAAAAAAAAAATCCACAGGGAATTAATTCTTGACATACACATTATACTCTTGCTTTGACGTAATCCACAGACCAGAACCTATTCCTTGCTAAATAAGAGTACTCCTTTAAAACGTTAATTTATTGACCTGTGCTAAACTCATGAATAAACAGGAAAAAAAATGTCTGAGCATGGATATATGATTAAACTGTGGGCTTTATCTAGCTTCCAGGCCATACCTTTCTTTCTTTTGCCGTAACTCTCTCAAATCACATAGAGATCCTCAAGAGAAAGATTTTTTTTGAAACAAGATTTACTTATCTCCTACACTACAAAATAAACTGGTTTCATGCAGCCTTATCATACAGATGCAACACGGCTGCATCATACAAATCTTTTGGAGTCAGAAAGCAGAAATGCTGGAATCTTTCACAGAGATGTGTGAATGTTTGTATCCCCTCTTTGTAGATGGGAAACCAAATCACAAAGTGCCCTGCCCAGGTGATAAGACAAGATGAAGGCAAGGAACTTGCCTAGCTAGGCTACAGTGGGCACATGAGGTGGATGTACCCCTCATGATTGCTATAGCCTTCCTTTACCCCACTGTAGCCAACAAAGAGAGCTGGCTTCTTCAGAATGCTTCTCAGTGCCTGAGCCTCACCAGGTTAAATCTCTCACTGAACTCTCCCCTTCCACCACATCCTGGAAGATTCATATTTCATCTTCCTGGAGGGAAGGGAACATTTTACTCTGGGAGCTCCATATTTTCACCTGGAAATAATGAATGTGGTAATTTTAGAAATACAAGAAGAATTCTTTCAGCAACCTTTTGCAGCAGTTTAATCTCATCTTGATCAACTATGAAGCCAGTAAATTCAAATGCTGAAATTTAAGTAAGACTGAACATTTAAATTTTTTGAAAGCAAATTCAGAATTCCCATTAGCTTTTTCTATTAACTATCCCTGGAATTAGGGTAGGCACTATAATATGACACTAGTCTAGTATGACATCTCCAGAAGTAATTCATGAACAGGTGCTTCTCATGCCTCTGACACACTGAAGTCGTCCCACTTTATTTATGACAAAATGCCCCGTAGAAGAAATTAAAGCAAAAAACCCTCACTTCTTCCATGAACTTTCATATTGCTCTTTTATATGCCTTATTCTCAATAAAACCTATCACACTGGAACAGGTTTCATGACAGTAATAATAACTCTATGAGGAGGGCTATTGTATTGGAAGTGCACCTGAGAATCACAGGTCCCAGCAGTGAGACAAGGAGCTGAAAAATAACTTAGCAGGACTATCCAGAAATGCTTCTAGGGGCAGGCAGTTGAGAAAGGAAAAGAAACAGCTCGTAATAAAGCAAACAATTCAGCAAACTCAGGAGTTTTCATCAAACCCTGCTATCTGCAGTTTCTGAGATTTATGACAGCAATGATCAAGTCACATTTTTCTTCATTTTAAGCAGGAAAGGCATGGTTGCTTTTTGGGCTTATAAAATTGATGCAAAGAATGTAGTCTCCTATTTTTCCCAAGCAGTGCTGTTGGAAGGCACTGATTAATAAGGCAAGAATAGTTCTATTGTGCCAGACCAAAGGTCCTGCTAAGCCCTGTACCTTGGTTTGAGAGTGACGAAGAGCAAGGAAGACTATTTGAACTGAGAAAACATACCTCCTTGGTGCACTCCTCTTGGGTACAGTGAGCTGCACTTCAAAGATTTCCTAAGGTAGAGATTACTGTCTTCAAACAACAGTCCTCTTTTGCTTTTTCTTTCTATTAATTCACCATTTTAAACTCATTAAGATCTAAGGTGGCAGGCCATATAGATTAACTACATGTTTGCTGAAATCTTTGGTCAGATGTAAATATGTACTCTGATAATTTCATTTGATGCCTACTTAAACATCGCATGAGAAAAGACCATGAACAATCTTTCCCTACTCTTCTCCATGCCATTCATTCTTCACTGAAATGACAACAAATATTTTAGTTTTATATATCTTTGAACTACAGAGCACTAGCCTGATGTCAACAGATGACAGCCTTGCACTTCAGAAACTAACATAAACCCCACAGTATTTTATTTCTAATCATTATTTATTATTTTTAATAATTTCCAATGTGTATGCAATGTGCTCCTGACTTCTTGTTTCCATGACAACTGAAGACATAGGCACATGTAAGAGTGTATGAAATAATGTAACACAATAAAGACCTCAGTTTCATGAATTATGAAACACTGCTTTAGGTCTTTTGTGGACAGTGCACGTGGAAAAGCAGAGAAAATAAACTGGTTTACATCTTGCTAACATGTGCATTTCTCTAAAGGGAACACAGCTCAATATTAACACTTAAGCTCTGCTTACCCTCGAAGTTTCTCCAAATTTTCCCATTGTTTCTACTTTCAGTGGAACTTGAGCAACTGGAATAGCACTGTGGAAAAGCTCAGCGCCAGCACAGACCCTCCTGCAACAGCCAAAGAGGTGTCCAGGAGTCTGTGACTCACCATGGAGGACAATCCAAAAAATCCTTGAGCGCATCAATAACTTCATGCAGTTACATAGAACTGTAGATCTCTAAAGACCTGTACGTGTTTCACAGTATGCATGTCTGGGACCATAGCTTGCAATACTGACTGCAGTGTGATTAGGTGCCTTCGGTCCTTGGTAAACCCGTGTTACCAGACAGATCGAAACACCAGGGTCATCAATGCATAAAAATGTCATCTTCTAGCTATGTTTATTTAAATGGAGATATTCTATAAGTGGTCCAAACCAGCTTACCTTTCTGAAATTTAATTACTGAGGAAGACTATAATGTAATTACTATAAATCACTATAAATTATTTGATTACCAGAATATAAAAGTAACAAAAATATTTCTAAATTGAAAGAGGGCATTACAACTAAGAATGACACAGCCTAGGAATGCTCTCCCAATCTTCACAGAGATTGGAGATAAAATTAATATATAAAATTCAATTTTTCATTGTGCTGCCCACCCTTATGCATTTAAAAGTGAATATAAAATTGTAACAGTAGAAAACATGAATAACAAATTCATTTTGTATCATACGTGTAACTCACTCCAAGTATCAAATTCACTTGGATCCACCATCTTTCATGGATTCAGCTGTTTACACTGCCGTATACAGCAGTCCTAAAAGCTGTTTCCTTTTTTGATTCAACTCTTTCCGTCATTATTTATTATAAATGCCTGAGTTTTTAAGAGTGACACAGAAGCCTCCCTATATTGGAGTAGATCTTAACTAGCCATACCTCAGGCTATGGAAATGAGAAATAGAGGAATTGTTATTCACACTACATTTTGAATCAAAGATTCTGTAAAGCAGGTGATGCATTATTTTCTGTTGTGCGGCTCTCGCGTGTGCTGTTTGACCTAAAAAAGGGAATCTCTCACAGGGCTATAAATAATGCATCATAGTCATTAAATATTGATATGGCTTATACCATTCACAGCTGCACAATTACGTTAGCTTTTTAAAATAGCTTCTTGTATATTACCCATAATAGGACAGTGTTTACATATTCTCTTTGGAAACTATATGAGTCTAATTTAAAGGTGAAGTGTTTGTGGGTCAGCTTGCTAAGTCACAGGACTTGCTCATTGCTGTCTCAGAAGTCTGTAACTCTTGCTATAAATATCCTGTCCTGGACACAATTCTACATTCTTTACTCATGTATCTTGGCTTTCTATATTTGTCTAAAAGACAACTATTTTTAGGCTTGCAGAGCTTGCATTTCTATGCGAACAAACATGGCGCTACAGGACAATGCTATAGGATAGCATCAATCTTGGATTAAACAGACTTCAGTAGCCTTGCGTTTTTCTATTCCAATAATCAAATGCTTCTAGCTAAACACTTGTGCTAGTACACAATGGAAATAATGGAGTTGTCATTTCTGTCAAAAATACAAGAGAGAACTACACTGCCACAATTTTTAAAATCATACCTATTTCTAACTTAAAAAATCCCCCACAACTGAATATTGATATATGCATGATTCATTGGTGCATTACTTCAGCTTATCTTGCCAAAACTGAGTTTGAATTTAGTGTAGTTAACATAGATGCAAGCAAGAAGCATTGCGATTAATCAGGCTCAAGGCTTAAGGGAGTCATTCTCAGGTAAGAAAGAAATGTTTGCACTCAAGATGGATTTTTTTGTTGTTTTACTTGCAAATGCGCATGGAAAGTAAAGTTTAATTTTGCTCCCTATATCTAGAGCAATGATATCAGAAATTCACCTATCACAGTAATGCAGCGCATATCAGAAAACCTAACAAATATTATGCAGTTTATATGAACTTAGCAGAAAATCAGATACAAATTTTTTAAGCCATTGTAATCTAAATTTAAAAAAATAAATTTGAAAAATATTTGGCAGCAAAAAAATGTAAAATAATCCAGCAACAGAGTCTAAGTACAACGTTTACTAGAGATTGTATGGTTTTGTTTCTGTTGTTTTAATCCTATAAATTGTCCACAAAACCCACATCTTCTTTCCTAGATCCTGGCAGTACAGTGCATATCCCAAATGAAGGAATAATGGTAGCCACTCCACAATTAATTCTGATTAATAATTAATTCCAATTTAGTTGCCCGTTATTTAAACTCTGTCAACAAAGCTTCTATGTTTTCCCCCATTTTAAACCTAGCCATTTTCAGGAAAAGGACCCATTTTGCACTGTGTGACAACTCAAGTTTTCATTTAACCTACATTTTCAACTGGCATAAAGAGAGGACTGGATCTTAAACTTACACTTTTCCAGAGATGTTGCCCTATCAGAAAATGCAATACTGAGCGCCATGACTAAATAGATGGAAGGTGGCAGAGGTATCACGACTACACAATTTTACAAAATGCCAAAGCCGAAGAGAGCACCATTCTGATGCAATCAATGGCAATCTTCATATTACCCTCCCAGGGCCGGATCATCAGCTACAGAGACAAAGCAATTTGTTCAGGCTCTGAATCCAGATCTCTGCAGATCCACCTGTGTCTAACACGAGGCTAAGCCCCCTCTCTGACCACTAAAATAAACTTATGGGGTTAAGGGCATGAATTTTCCATTCCCCCTTCCCCTGAGCACAGGCAGTGAACCAAATGAGTGGCTGCAGCCAGGTCAGCAGAGCAGCACCTGCCTACACTGTGTCATAGTCTTGTGTTATTTCTGCTGGCACTGGCCTCCTGGTAAATGTGTGCCTGCTACCCTAAGTGCTAATGAATACCAAAAGCTTTAATGCAAATAATGAAAAGGACTAGCCACATGAACTTTTACAGTAATTCACATAATTGGATTGTCTTCTGAGAAAAAAACCCATCCATTCACTAATAGAAAGATTTCTAATCATACACGTATTTTTAAACATGGCTTTCAGATTTTCATTCATGAAAGCTATATCCTAGTACCACTAGAAGTGGGATCCCTTAAAAAATGTGCAAAATCACTGTTCGACTTGAACTTATGTTGCTGCTTTGGTTTTAGACAGTTGTAGAAAGCAGAGATGGAATAGGCCAATTGCATGACATAGTTCATTATCATACACTCAATGTTTCACTACTCCATAGTGTGAACTTCCCTTTTTTTGAGCTCCACAACCACTGGTGCTCTGCACTTTTTTCCATCCCAGCATCTGAAGAAAGGTATTAATTTCTTAAGGGTTTCTTCTTAAGGTGAGGGGTTTTGTTCCAGAAATTCTTAAGCAGAATTAATAGGAACATAAATATCATTTATTTTCAGAACTTTCTCACAGTGATTGTGTTTAATACTTAAAAAGACACCAGGCATATTTGTGAATTTGTGAACTCACTCAGTAACAGTAGGAAATTATAGACAAAATTTCAAGTAAAAAAATCAACTTGAACTTGTCTTGCCATGCTTTCTGCAATGCAGTAAAACAATTCACAGGTAGCAGCTAGAGGAAAAATAAACTTCAAGTACACCTGCAATTTTTTACTTCGTGTCAGAATACTCTTTATATCTTCTGCAAATAAAAATGAATGGATGAGAATTATATTAATATTCTAATGACATAATATGACAAAGAAGGAAACAAACAACTTGGAAAAAAAAGGAAGAATATGTGATTATTCAAAATGTTTGGGGTAGTATGTTGAAAAGATATCAACTCAAATGTACTGTCACTCCAAAGTCATTAACTACCATCAGGTCCTGTGTCAGTCAAGAGACAGAAGTGAACTACTGGCATTACTCTCATTTAGATGTTTCTGTCATGTGAGTCTGTTACTATTCGGACTGAATCAGAACAACGGGCAAATTGTAACAGACATTTCCTCAGACATCTGCCAATAAATCACCAAAAGGAGAGGGGACAGGTTTAGCCCCAAACACCCCCAGAGGGAGGAATTGTTTATTAGCCAGTCAAGTCTAGACGATGACCCTAATATAACAAAGGGGTTATACAAAATATAACAATATAACAAACAGAGAAAAAAGCAGTGATTTCAGGGTAGGATGCCCCAGGAGACCTTGGCAGGGAGACTGGCTGCCAGAGCTCTGCGAGAGGTGAGACAGAAGCAATTTTATCCCGCAGATGGATGGCCCTCTCTGGGGATGAGCTCTCTGCCGAAGGCCCACAAGACACACTGGTCCTCCCTCTGGCTTTGTTGGGGTTTATTTTGTTTACAACCAGTGGTGTAAAGCACTAACAAAAACTACCTGGCACTCATTTTGTCAGGAACTGAAAGAGAGTCAACTGGATAATAAGGGAAAACTTTTTCTTTAGAAAGTCTCTCAGCTTAGTTTAAGGATAGATTGGGTTTATTCCTCATTTTCTCATTTATCTTCTATATAAAATTGCATCTATCAGGGTTACTAATGGATAAATGCTTTTCGTTTCCCTTTACCTTGTCATTAACCATTAAATGGAGAGTTACATGCCTTCAGAATAACAAGACTACATTCACTACTTGGAGACCAACAAATATATTACTAAAAACACCTGGGAAAACAAGTAGCACAGCTCCTCATCACACCAGTATCTAGGTCCAAAGACTAACATAGCAGGCTCTTATTTCAACTCCACAGACCATGATGGAGAATTATCTTCCAATGGTTGAAAGTAACCAAGAAGTACGGCCCTCTGGTATGCAGAAAAATATTGTTTGAATCCTGACAATCACAGAAGCTGTATTACAGGTGCTTATTCTAAGGTAAACTAAAAAAACCCACAAACAAACCAACAAACCAAACAACAATAACACACCACCAAACACACCCAGAAAACAACAAACCCAAACCAAACCCCAACCTTAAAAAAAAATTATATATGACCTTTTATGCTTTTCTTTCCCCTCTTTCTCACACAGTGTTCAGTGTTTTTTGCCCAGCATAAAATATAACTTATTAAGAGCACAAAAGTATTTTCTGCTGGCTACAGTGTTGGAAAAATCTTCAAGGATGTATGATTGCAGCAATAAGTCAGTTATCTATTCTTCATCTTACAAAAGGGTGGGCAACTGCACCAATGAAGATAAGGGAGGAAGACAATATATTACACCCTTAGAACTACCTGGTGATAGGCACAGCCAGTGTTTGGGCAATAGTCTACCAACTAATAACTAACTAGCAATAGCTGCCCTTCCTCAGCTCACATAATTCATCAGTATCAGATCTGCTAAGTCACCCAAGGCTTTCCCATTCGACCACAACCATCTGCATGGTGTGGAGATCAGGTTGCAGCCAGCCAGCCAAGTGTCAAAATAAACAAACAGCAATTTTTCAGCCAGATAGGTGACAAGGAGCCACAGCAGGGAATGCCAGCAGTGAGGGGTCACAACAGCCCTGATCTCCTTCCCAGTATCCGAGGCACTTTGCATAAAAGAAACCAACCCTGATGCCCACCACAAAAGCTTCTCAAACAGCTATGAGGTGCTCTCAACGCTGACTCCTCATAGCCAAGTAAAGTGACACCAAGTTTTCCTCAAGCAGACAAGGACAAACAAAGGCTGTGCTGGAGTGCTGGCAGAGGTGAAAGGGCAAGGCCACTGTTCCTCCTACTCTCTACCCTTTGGGAAGGAGGGATTCAGTGTGAACACATCATTATTGGTCCCCACCAATGCTATATCCCTGGTGGTGTTCAAGGCCAGGCTGGACAGAGCCTTGGGTGGCATGGTTTAGTGGAAGGTGTCCCTGGGCATGGCAGAGGGGTTGGAACTATATGATCTTAAGGTCCTTTCCAACCCCAACTATTCTATGATTCTGTATTCTGCACACATCACTTTACAGTTCTGCCCATACTTACAGAAGTCAGAAGAGGAATTCTCACCATCACATTCAGCCTTCTAAGCCTATGCACAATCTTGATAGTAAATTCTCTGCTTTTTAAGTAAACACAGGACAGCTTCCATACTATAAGGATGTTCCTCCCATTTTCTCTAGTCTCTTCCTCACCTCCCATTGTGACTTCCCTGTAAGTAGTTCCTGCTGAGGAGGCCACCAAACCCACACTGATGTGCAGTTCCAGCAGCTGGTGCTGGAACAATGGCATATTGCTGCAGTGCACCTGTTACTGCAGCTCTTCACCCTTTGAAAAACTTTTTCCACCTTCGTTGCCTAACAGCTTAAAGTATAATACATCCTTTATAAATTAAAGTTAGTTATGATTTTCCACTTTTGTCAAAAACTGTTTTCTCAGCTAATCTACATCCATTTTACTTTACTATTTTCAGAAATAACTAAAAACTTGAATCCTTACCTTAAATTTATCAACTTCTGCCTTCGAACATGTTGCATGATAAGATAACACCTGCCCCAGAACAAAAGAGAAAATCAAATTTTTGTAAGATTGAGAAGTAGAAATAATAGGGCTCCATACTGTGGTCTAATCAGTGATGTTTAAAACAAATTTACTTAATATTTGTGCATGGTAATTCAGTTCTGAATGTCAGCATATAATAACTAATTTCAGGTTATCAGGTATACATTTGGCATTTATGTCACAGTGAATTTTATAGGGAAACATGGACAGTAAACATTTTAACATTATAAGCATTTCTACATTGTTCCCCTGTCCTACAATTAAAAGAATTTAATGTAAAAATAATAGTAGATTTACAGACTTTAAATAATGCCTTTTGCCATACTTTAAAGCCTTATGCCTTTGCTAGTGATGCATCACTACAAGCAAATTAGCACCTCTATGTTTTGCCTGACATGCTCTTCAGTACCATTGTGGAGATAAAAGCATCAAATAAAATGCACAAAGTATTGTGCACCTCCTCTTAACACCTGTAAGCATGCATCATTTACACGGAATACATAATATTCTTATTTGGCAATAATAACATTGAACAACACTCCAGAAGATGCAAGAGCCATCCTGTGAACTGGACCCACCAAGGTCTGACTGTGTGCAGGGGATGAGGCTCTTGTCCTTGAGAGAGCTTACAGATCCAGGGCACTCTTAGCAAGTACAGGTCCTCCTCACCGCACAAACACCCTACCTACTTATGTGCTAAAGTTTGATATATATTTCTCATTTTGAAATTGTTTTTATCTGTGAATGTCTCTGTTACTCATATAAATACCTAAACCTATCTCAAATGCCCTTGGCTTGCAATACCTTGTGGTAATAAGTCCCAAGATATATTTACTCATATCAATTTTACAGGTGTCATCTTTTACAGTAACAGGAAATCATTCCTGCACTATGAAAGAATAAATAACAATAACAAACACCAATTCATGTTTTGTCCCATGTTTTACTTTCTGTAACTATACATCATGTCCTTCCTCTAATAGTATTTTTCTCTCCAACCGTATTTGCAGCTTCTCTCAGAAATCTATAAGATTAGTTAAATTATGTTTTCTACTATGACAGATAACACTTTATACTAAAATTCTTGTCAAGCTTCTCCTTTACCTGCATTCATTATATCCCTCTAGATCTCTAGTCTTCCTTAATATTGATTAGTGTAATCTTTAAAGCATTCATGAATTTTGTCTCCTTAATATATAAAATACTATTCAGCCTGGCTTTGAGCAATCCCACTTCATGCCCACTTGGCATCCTACTTTCAACCTTTCCTCATCATTTATTTCCATTTTGGTCTTCTATTTATTAGTTAACCTTCAGAGAATTCTCTATGAAAAAGAGCATGTGTGTATCTGGATAAGAATCTTATTACAGTATATATCAAATTAATTTATTTTACATCCAATATGAACGCCATTTCAAATGCCACTCATTGCCATCCTACCTAAATACACAAATACTATTATTCTATTACTGAAAAATGGTTTCGCAGTACTTCAGCATATACCATTCTTTTGTTCAGTACTTTGCTCTATCTTCAATCACTTTTCACAAACATTATCACAAGTTGTTGCTCATTTATAGAAAGAATTACTTTTTACTGAAGCACAGTGACCATTTATCAAACCTGCAATCTACATTCAAGCTATACAAATGTTTTCTTGACCAAAGAAACAAGCTGTATTTTAAAACAAGAAAATCATATTTCATTGATTTTAATAGTAAATAACAAACTTCTGTGTTAACTGTGATCACTGTGTACCTGAGTGCAATATCTGGCATTGCCTGTTTGTTTTTCTTTTCCGGGGGAATATTCATTCTAAGGTGTCATACTGCACAAATATCTGGGGCACATGAGGGCTTCTAGTATTTCATTACTATGGTATGCAAAGAATAAGGAATCTTGCAGAAGTCATAAAAGGAAAAGTTTTTAACATTCCTAAGTGAATACATATACATGGGTAATAAAAAAGCCAAGAATGTTTTCTAACACAGATAGTCCTATTGACTTCAAAAAGCCTTAACATGCCTATATGGTTTACAGAGTAGATCTCCAATACATGGATAAATATCACCAACCCTAAAGCAAAATAAAACTATACAATTATGGCATCTTCATAGCCATCCAGTTTGGTTTGATTTTTGTTTTAATAGCAAGAAATTAATATCTCATTCAGGCCAAGGCTGGCTTTGTGGCTCTCATTGTAATGGTGGGTATTGTATAAACTCAAGAGTTACAGCTAAAGGGTGCATGTCAGGAGCAGCTAGATCATTTTCTTCCCTTATCACATATGAAATATAAAACAATACTGAAATCTTAGCAACATTACCCTTTCATCAGAAGAATCTTTTAAGATTAATCAGTTTTGCATAATGCTTTTTGAAAGATCTTAGGTTTCATTCAAACCATTCTTAATTACTGCTTAAGCAGGAATAATATAGATTTGTTAAGCTATCCTCAAAACTCCAAGCTTTGTTCTCACCAAGATTATTTTTAATATGATTATGTTTAAAGCCTACAGAACACAGTAGATAAGAATAGTGGTTTATTGTTGAATCCGCTTATAGAAGAGCAAATAATACTATTTCTCAAAAAATGTTCTGTATTTCAGCTTGTTCTGTAGGAGGTGGCCGATTTCCATTCTTCATGAATGGTGGTAGGCAGCAGAAACAAGAAAAGAAATTCATACTAAAGGCAACAACAAAAAAAGAAGGCTTTTCATCCACATAGCTATTCCAGAAGTATTTCATGGAAAGATGTGATATGTTGGAAAATGCCAGGACTTTGCACTATGTATTAGCCCTGGCACACAGTGGAGCTCTTGCTGAGCTTCCAGACATCCTGTTTGGACTTTATTCTGGTCAGACAAAGATCTGATAAGGATTCAGTACTTGATACTAAGAAACACTATGATAATAATCACTATTTTCAAATTTGTTCAGTTCACAAACCGTTATACTTTACAGCATTAGAAAAACAACACTAAGCTATCTAAAATGACAAATTCAAAGGAATTTTCAGGTATAGATGGACGAAAAAATACATGTAATGCTTGGATTCATTCCTACACTTACACCTATAAGAAACTAGCTTCTCTATCATCACTGTCCCACCTCGCTAATGTAAAAAACATAGGCATCAAATGAAATATCCATGTTCAAAATTACTTAAGCTGTGAGTGAGTTCCACAACTAAGCATACTGAGAACATTTCCCTTCACCTTAATAAGATAACACTCAGATACAGAGAGGTATATATATAAAATGGTGCTAACTGCAATGAATTCAGAAGCAATAGGTTCCTTTGCATGTGATGCTTATGAGCAAGAAAAGGTTTCAATAAGATGTGTACATACATCAAGAGCCACAGACTGTTTTGCCCACGATTTCTTCACTTGGTCATACATAATTGTGTTGTTGATGCCCAGGCCACAAAAAATAACAAAAGCCTAAAATTAGAAAGAGAAAAATAAAAGAAAGTCAATTATAATTCAGTTATAATACAGACACAAAGATGAATGCTGGCTTAATCATGAAAAGGAATCATGTGGAAATACAAAGAATAATCATGGTTAGGTTGTCTTGAAAATGCAGGCAAGTCACTGGCTTCAACAAGATGAGAAATATCAGATGCAAGAAACTTGTTTTAATTAGGATGTAACCTTATTAAGTGAGGGGTTCTGAAAATTAATGTCAAACCGCAAATGCAGACAACGTATTATTCCCCCCTCCCTAGAGTAGCCTGAAGTAGTATTACCTAAAAATACCAAATTCTGCTGAAAAGTAGTAGGTTATTGCTACAAAATTGAATGCCTCTTACTTCAAACAGCCGCTGGTCAGCATCATCAAAGGGTTTCCCATCAAGCCTGTTCAACACTTGAGCTACCCCTTTAGAAAGAATACATATGAATTATAATCTTCAATCATTACTTCACAATGAAGGATATTTTATTCATTGGTAACATTTAAAATATATCTTTCAAAATTAAAAGCAATACTGTAAATATTTATACTCAAAATCAATAAACAGACATAAATATGTCAAAGTCTGACTGTTTCAATACCAGGGCTCAGTTTATTAAACTGTTATTCTTTACTGTCCAAGTATAATATTTCAAATCCAGAAGTTACTCACAACACTTGTAACAAAAGGTTAAAGATTTCTTTGGGAAAGAATCTGACCATATTGCTAACCACAATTATGTAAGTTGTCCTAGCAATTTGGAGTTTCTAATATAATATAATTCATTCCTAAAATCTTAGTTGGCTTACCATCACCTTCGTATTGAAGTCCTTTTTTAACTCATCCCTCCTCCATAAATTTGCTGAACAAATGATAAATACTTCTTTAAAATTCAGCATTCAAAGCTCTTGTCTCTAGCTGAACTAAAATTAAGTTCCACATTTCTATCTCGTTTGGTTATAATATGCCCTTAGAAAAATACTGTAAGCTCTATCAGCTGTCAAGGGTTCAGATTTTTACTACTTTTTTTAGGTAATACACACTTCAGAGCAAACAATGAGTCATATTTTCAAAAGACTCAATTCCTACATCATCTTTGCTGAATAAGCTCAAAGATCCTGATCCTGCATGGCACTGAGTGCCTTCAGCAATGCACTACTGATATCATCTGTCACTGACAGCCATAATACACAGGGATGTAAGTCTTGCCCTGCTGGTTTGAATTGCTATTGCTCTGACTTGAATTCTACTGTGGAAAGTTAACTGAAGAATCTGGCACTGTTGTTTACAAATGGTGATCCTTCTTGTGCCAAAAGCAGGTAGTAATGCAGGGAAAAATGCAGGTGCACCACAGCTGGGAAGTATCATATCAAACAAGCATTAAAACTCTGCCATGTCCTGATCCAGCACGTACCACTGCCACAGGCAGCTCTGAGCTGCCACACACACTGATAACTCTCTTCCCTAGCTGCCATTTATCTTTAAAGAGGGAAATGTCCACTTTACCTGGCTGCAGAAACAGTTGCCTGAGTTGTGTACCAAAAAAGGGAGACCCCAGAGAAATACCAAAGCATATAAAAAAGTTTTTCACTAATACTGTTAGAATTTCTGGTTTCATACAATACAATATATAACTGAGCAATGACACAGGGAGAAAGCTTAGTAAGTCCATAGAGTATCTGAATCAAAACATCTCTTCTTGGATACTTAGCATGCGTACTAGGTACTGTAACTTCTTAACAATAAGGGGGGGGGGGTGGAGGATGAAAAAGGAACATAGAAGAAAAAGGACAGAATTAAATTTACATCTGCACAAAAAAATGATGTGCCGTGAGGAATGTCTTACCAATTATTTGGTGGTTGTTGTTCCATATAGGAACACACAGAACAGACCGTATATGAAAGCCAGAAATCTGGTCAGCCTGAAACACAGGAACAAGAGCTTCCATTAGGGTAGATATCATCTGCAGCCTTTTACATGCTAGCAGTAGAAAAGTCAAGAGTAAGCTTACATTTACAAATGTCCTTCCAGTATGGATCAGCTTTCAGTCAAAAACAAATTCTGCTGCGACCTCATTCACAGTTAGATTAAACAAGAGGCATAAGGATTATTCTAAAAATTGTCAAAGAAAATGCAAACATTGCCATCTTTGCCATAGAAATCTTACACTATTTGAATTTGATTTGGAATTAAAGACAAACTACAGTTGAGGCAATTCCAGTCAATTTCTGGATTACAGTGATGTACTGCGACAGTCTCCTTGGAATAACTGAGCCTTAGAAATACTCTTTCTAATCATCAAAATTAAATTGGATTTAGCTATAAGAGGTGGTTTACAAGAAATAAGCATTTTCAGAAGAAAAGCAAGAGCAAGTAGTGAATTGTGCAGAAGTGCAAGCTAGGCAAGGATGGGGTCAAACCAAAGATTTGATATTTTCTATGTAAGTTTAATTGACACTGTAGTTCTGAAAAGTATTTTCTGCCTCATCTGTTGTTTTCTATCTAATATAGCATAAAACTTAGAAATTTATTTTAAGTGCCACAGATTCTTTTCTACAGTTAGTAAGCTTTGTTCTTTGGGATCATTGCTGCAAACTTTGAAGAAAATAATGTATCTTTTTCAGAAGAGCTTAGAGAGTGGGATGAGCCCATTCATAGGAAACCAGGATATGTTTTCTTACTAAAATTGCCAGTGCTACAGGCAATCTGCAATGGAAGAAAAGTACTAAACCAGCAATAATTCATATACCGGAGGCAGGATAGGATCACTGTGATCCTCTCAGCTAGCAAAAGACGTAACCAGGTTTTAACTAGAGTGCTGCTATTTTTACATACTCAGGAATCATCACTGAAATCAACACAGAGTACCACCTAAAATCCATGGGTGTGAGAGAAAAATTGCCTCAGATTTATATCTTCAAGTATGAACTCAATGAAAATACTTTGGCATTAATTTATTGGTGAATGAGTCAAAAACTGAGCATCAGCATTTGAAAATGACAATAAGTGTTCTGGGGAAAAAATAGTTAAAAGAGACTTTTTAATAGAAGCAAAGAACAGAATAAGAAAACAGTACCTGTTAGTAACTACAAATATTCTATTTGAGTCACAGGGGTTAATATGTTTCTCTTACTACACCTGGCTGTAGAAGTAATTGTCACAACTGAACCTGAGAATTAAATTTTCATAGGAACCCACCAACAGAAAAGAATTACTGCCCTTTGTATTGTTTTCTTTTTTCTCTTTATGAATTGGGCAGTGCTTCTAACTCAGAAAGGACTGTGAAGCAAGTAAGAGACAGCTGAATTAATTAGGATATGATCTATTAAAAATACAACTGCAAACATCTCAGGAACAGAGGTGTTTTACTTTAGCATATCTCTTTGGCAAGAAATTGACCCCAGGCATTAATTGTATTTTTTTAAATTCTAAGCAAATTAGTATCAATGCAGTTTTCTTGTACACTTTTACAGCAGGACTCTCTTTTTCTTGTTTTGACAAATTCTGCTGGTTTGAGAGATAAACCCTTTAGTGACACATGGAATGAAAATGGACCCAAGCAAACTCTCAACACAAAACACTTCCAAGCACACTTACTGAGTAATATGGTTTAGCGAACTTGCTGACCAAGGCTGTCCACTGATTAATGTGCTGCCCAACTGCTGGCCAAGTCCCCCATAGTAATACCATTTCACTGGGTAGAATTCAGTGAAAATTTTGTCCTTACATATGTCTCTGACATTCATTTAGGTGTTAAGTATCCATATATGTTTTTAACTGTACCAACACCTTCCTAACTGAGGCTGGAATGAAAACCTTAGGATACAAACACAACTTTTATTAGGAGTGGTATGCATCTTGGAGAAATAACTAATCCAGACTGCATATCTTATTTGTGCAAATTAAAAGGTTAGTTGGCCCAGTTAAATCACAAACATTTGTCTCTCTAGATACTGGTTCTGTTTACTCTCCGTATGTTTACAGTTGCAGTCACCCCAACAATTAACAATGTGGTGCTGCTAATGCTGAACACCGACAGTTGAATTCTTGGTAATAAAAATCAGTTTGCATGAATAACAAAGCATTTGTTAGAGGAAGATATAATTTATAAATAGGAAAAGAAGTGAATCCTGGGCAGACTAAGTAACTGCATAAAGTCATACAGTAGTTCAGTGGCCTGTGTTTACTGTATATAGCCATGTCAATGCTAGCAGACCAAGAGGACATACTGGATAGAACAAAAATAATTCAAAATAAATATTCACATTTTACAGGCGTTTGGATATAACAATAAAATGGTGTTACATTAGTTGCAATGCTTAAAATAAGATGTATACTTAGATTTCTAAAAATCTCTTACTTCAGCATCGAAGCGAGGATCCTGATAGGCATCACTGATGTTCACAGGGAGACCCGTGGATGCTACAAGTTCAGCAATGCTGTTATTTATTAGCCAGTCAGAATAAGATGTTGACTTCTCCACAGTGTCCTTGAAACTATCAAAAGGCATGGCAAGGGAAGACAAGAATGCAGTCAGTGTTGTTTAAAGTCCAGCATGTCTTATAGGCATATTCATAGGAGAACAGAACCATTCACAGTTATTAATGGTTAACAAATGTTATCTGGGGAGCAATAATTTAGTATTTATTGAAATGATATATCAAAAAATCCCTACACAATTCTGTATGTTTAAAATATCATTGGTCTCACAAATAAAGTAAATACAACCTTTAATAAGAAGATGCATTTACATGTGAATCAGAGTGGGATTACATTCCAAGCTTTTGAGGGATACAGGACTGTGCACAAAAAGCAGCCAGTTCTAAATAATATTTTCTGTAGTGATACCTGAAAGTATATTATCTTGGGATTTTATTTTTTCAAATTAGTCTAATACTTTGTGGTACTTTTAATTCACACTTCCAATAGCTTTCCTGTCGAGGGAAACGACATATTTTTAAATTATGGTCTGAAGTGCCAGACCTGAATGGCTGAAGAAGGGATCATCAAATAAGTCTTAAAATCAATAATGTAAGTGTGCTGCAGCAGGTGGATCCAAGTAGATATACAATACATGAAGTTTTTCTTTCTTTTTTTTCCCTGGCTGAGCTACTGACACATCTACTGAGGGGCTAGACAGATGTCAGTAAATGAACACGAGACTCTAGATTTATGGGCTCAACTCACCACACTCCACTGCTGCTTTTGCAGAAAACCACACAGGCATTAAAGTCCTCACCTTAAGCCTCATCCAGTCATCAGGTAAATTCTCACTGTCTTATTGAAGACAGGTTTTTGACATTGCCTAGGTGTAGCTATTCATGCATGAACAAACGAATGCAAGTTGTCTTAGTTTTAAGAAGAAAACTGATCAATTTTCAATGTTGCTTAGAAATAAAGTGACTGAGCAGCCACAAAGAAGACTAGAATAGCTTGAAACTTCAAAGTAATGCCCATGAATGAAAGAAGGATGCACAGTAAAATGCTTGAAAGACTCAATCAAAGTGAAAGGATTGATTTTTACTGGCTGCATTGATTTTCTGGAGTCTAATTCAACTAAGTTGCTCATTTGAAAGAAAACTCAATATTCTTAAAAAGACTATAAATAAAGATGCTAATAATGATTCACACAAATAAATCTAAGTGTTAGCAACTTTCATTTGGGCTAAACATTTTGAGTGACGGTAATACATCTTATGGGTATACTTTGACAGGAACCTTTACGTAAATATAATGTTTTCTGAGCCAAGTAAAAAATTCAGTTTTATAGTTTAAAATTTCTAAGGAGATCAATACTTGAGAAATAAAAAAATCTTAACAGATAAGGATCTAATATCAAATGCGTACCTCCCATTCATACTTTAAAAAGCTGGGGGGTATTATCATTATTATATGAGACACTTTAAATTGAAACTGCATTATGGGTGCCAAGCATTTTAAGCAGCAAATAAATTCAAGTGAAAGAAAGAAGACATCATTCACAAAGAAGTTTTAAAAGTATATTCTACTATGTTGTCTCCATTCCTAACAAGGGCTTTACAACTAACACCCTGGAAGAGAGGCACTCAGCTTTCACTAAGAAGAAAAATCAATGATTAATTCTGATGCAAATCACAGCCAGCTGGTGCGCTCTCCACCCTCAGCAGCTCAGAACACAAGGAAGCTACTCTAAAAATCAAATGCAACAACTTTCTCCAAACTGTGGAAAGCCGCTAATCCTGCTGGACTGATGCAGGCAGCTGCATGCCACCATCTCCCACACCCTAGCAGGAGCAACACGTGCCATGCAGGAGAGCAAACTCTGCTGCTCAGGAGCACTGAGCAGTGCTGCAGGGTCCTTTATGAAGCTGCTTGCCTTGCTGTCTCCCCCCAGAATATCCCTGGCACAGATGGCAGAAAGTACAGTAGGGAAGTGGAACAGCCAAAGTCATGGGTACTTTCAATTGTCTCTAAGCAGTGACACGAACCTTTCCACGTCCTAGGACTAGAAGAGCAGAAAGGTGCCTTACAAAGTGTAAAAATACTACAGGAAATGGGGCAATACTGAGCATACATCATCCCAGAGTCTGGTGGTGAAACAGCAGCAGCAAAGATTTCAGCACTTTCTCTGTCCTAAGCCAACTAGCACAGATATTTTCTCACACACAACCCACATTCTGGCTTATGACCATAACTGGTGCTACCCAGGTTAGAGAGGTGTAATCTCAGCTACATCATCTGCCAAGATGACTTCTGCGCAGGAAAGACACAGCCCACAGCACCTTCCCTTGAGCTCATATTTGTCTAGAATGCATCAGAACTGAACTCTCTAGGCTTCTAATGTTTGTATAACCTTTTTTAAAAGGGAAAGAAAATTTAGGAGACTTGGCAAACCTCTACTTCAAGAACTAAATGACTGGCAAACACAAGAGGGTTCATGTGCCATAATGGATAATAAACAAACTTGATCATGGTGCGTGCTGGAAAATTGCAAATTGAACAGATAAATGCCAGTGTGGTTTTGCAAGGTATTTCTTTACAACCAACAGCAAAGAAAAAGGATATGAGTATTCATTATATTATTTAGGTACTAAACAGTTGAGCTGTTATTAGCCAGATGGAGGAAGGGCAGAAGAAAAGCCTCTAAAACTGTATAAGAAAATATTTTGAGACATTAAAAGGTATATTGTCCTTGGAGCTTCTCTCTCTTTCAGATAAAACTTGTAACTAGAACTGTTCTCAGCCTATAATCTCTTTGAATTTCCAGTAAAATTTCACAGAAATAATATTTATCTTCACTGGTGTAATGCTGAAAAAACTCATCTTGCTATTTTTTTCCACATGAAATGTCTCATGACTTTACATCATTTATGGCTGTAGAATGTAGAATGAAAAGGGCAAAACTCACTAGAAAAATGCTCAAATGTCAAGGGCTCGAGGCATTGTTCTGTATCCTAAATAACCTTTATTTTCCCACTGTAGTGCAAATAACTCAAGCTGTGCCTGTGCTAGATCCAAATGTGACATCATATCTGTCAGTCTAACCTTGGTTTTTGTAAAACCCACTTCATTCTTGACTGGACGAAAAATGAAAGAAAAAGCAATAAATATTTATACTAAGACGTGCAGAAATACACCTTTATAAACCTTATGAAGACTAGCTATCAGGTTACATGTGTTTATTCATGTCTCAGAATGAAGTTAAAATAATCCTGACAACATGCAGAGCAGGCTACTACAAATTGCTTTTTGGTAACATGCTAATATAACTATGGTAACAAGACATGAGCCAGCTTGGTTATCTTGACACCACTCTACATTGTTTTGACTAATCTGGCTACAGATCAAGTTTCAGAAAAACAGGAACAACCACCGCATCCCTTGATTCATACTCCTGTCCCTGAACAAAAGGAATGTATTTTCACCCATTTAATTGACCTAGGAAAGACCAACTGCTACTCTGAAGCTTTTTTTCAAAAGCAGCAACTTGTTATTCCCAAATGAATTGACATACTGCTGATTCATATTTAAACTTTCCTAATTTTCATCATTTGTTTTCCATTTTCCTCACCATTCCCATCTCTCAATTAATGCATAGGGCAGAGATCTAGATTCTACCCATCTTTCTGTATGACCCTGAACACTGCTGTCAGCTTGCCCATCACACTGTACATTTTTGTAGTACTGCAAGATCAATCTATGAAAAGCATTAAGAATTATGACCTATAGTAATCTAGAGTATAATGTGCACATTAACCTAAATGAGGTGGTAGCTTCTTATTAAGATGGACATGGAGAAATACAGCACAAAAACTCAAATTACCCCAAATATTTTTAGAAGGTGCTTAAAGGGCTTAAATATGGCAAAGCACAAAGTAATCTTCAAGTTTGCTAAGCTATAGATAAAAAGTTGGACAGAAGGCCAGGTTATTCATTATGGTAGCCTTTTGAAACAGAAAATTCTAATTTAGAATCAGTATTGATCTGCATAAAACATGCATGCTAATCACAGAGTTTGGGTCCCAAAAGACAGGAGGAACTTTCTCACAGTACCACTGAATGTTCTTCCACTTGTCTGGTATGTTGGACATTTTAAGTGAACTCTTACCAGTTGTATTATCTTGTAGGAATTAATACAGCAACCCCACATAAACATAAAGTTCTTTCTATTACTACTTAGTATTAGTCCTTTTTCAATGTTTAAATACAGATATTACAAAGCAAAACTTCTATTTTGACTGGGCTCCCAAACAAGATTTAGTCAGAACATCATAATTTCTGGGAAATACACATTCCATGAGGTTTTTAGGCTTTCCAACTTGACAGCAAGAGCAGAAATCAAATTTCACTTTAAACCTTTCAACACAACTGTAATGAGGCATTTTGCCAGAGATCAACAATCTAAAATAATTTTCCAATTTTTACTTCAGTATTAACTGTGCAAAACACAGTTGATATGTCCTCTGTGAGTTCAACAATAAAATCATTGGTAACTTTCTGGTTTCCTCTTTGAGACCCTGATAAAACGTTAGCACATTTATATATACTCACATATATATAAAAATATACACATGCATATTTATTCAAGCAAGTCTCTATTTGAAGCAAACAGGAATCTTGTTTGAGTAAAAACTGTAGGCACTCCTTCTTCAATCAAATCTATCCAGAGTTCCATAAGAAAATAAAACTATGATCAAGTAAATTCAAAACTGTGTGGAAAATAAAGCAATCCATTACCATAGAAGACACAAGCACTAACCTGTTGTCAGTATCAGCATTGCATTTTGGAGATAGCAACTCAAAGGATTTTGTAAATTTCACCACCTGTCACAAAAAAAGTAACTTAAAATTGTTATTAAGATGAATAAATACATAAGAAAACAGTAATGTAAGATTACTATATTTAACTGTATTTTTAGCTAGTGGTCTTAGAATAGAAATTCAATCTATATTCTCCCAATGAAGAATTCATGTTCAAAATACACAGTTTGCTAACAGTATCTAATCAAGTAGTATATCTTCAGAGTCCCTGAAACCGTTTTCTGCAACAGTATATGCTTCTCTTTAAAAGGCTTTGAAACATGAATTGTGGAGCTTTGCTCAACCTTTACTATCTTTAATATAGGAAAATAAACAGAAACATTCACTTGGTCTACTAATTGCAACCAATTTTCCTTGAATTTACGTGCCAACAGAACATAAACGAAGCATTTTAAGATCAGCTAATGTGATACAGAACACGCCATGTTTTTTGGATGGTGTGGGCCCACTTTTTTCCACTTTGGTTCTGCATTGCGAAAGCTTCTCATGTGATGCAAAACTGACAATATTTTAGCAATGGCTTAACATCAAGTTACTCTATGGATATCTATTTTGATATATAGGTTAACTCTCCAAAACTGGAGGAAATGGGGAAAATAACTGGTTTTCTAATTGTAAAAAATGACCGAGTGGGTAGCAAAATGCCATTCTCCTATTCCAAATCAACCTAAGACTTACGACTGATAGAAAAAGTTCAGGGTTATCTGAATACCTTGGCTATCCGCATTTAGAATTTGATCTAGAGGAATGAGAACTCACTGCCTGTGTTTTGGAAAAAAAACCCTCAGTGCTCAAAGGCAGCAATAGCACCAAGAACAGAAAAATGTGTTATGTGCTACTAACACAATATTTTTTTCTGTGAAAAATGAAAATCATTTTATACTGGCAAACATAGTGGACTTTTTTTGTAAGAATGCAGAAGAACTGAAATTATAAAATGGGGAGGAGGGGGTGTAGGTCTAGATAGAGAAAATAAGCTACAAACATTACATTTCTCTAACAGAGAACATATAAACTAAACGCTACCATTGATCTTGTTTTTATGAAAGCTAATGTAATTTAGGGTATACTCCACTGAAAGTACTTAATTTCTATTAGTTTAAATGAAATAAGAAACATATCTTTCCTCCAGAAAAGAAAATGTTGTTGGGTTTTTTTTCTATCATGCACATAAACTTATGATCCTGCATCTGCTAATCATTTGACTTGTCACAGCCCAGCAACAAATAATCAATTACAGAGTCAGTGAATCCAAAGATACTTGAATAAAAAAAAGAATGATATTACAAGCAACATTTTTATCCTTCAACAACTTTTCAAATCAGTGGAAAGGAGGATAGTTCATGTTGAATTGCCTGAAAATACTGAAGGGAACTACCAATATAAAGGCAGTCACTTCTTTTACTACTAATAACAGTGCTTAAAAAATGTTAAGCATTTATAAAGAGGCTCTTGTACCATACAAATGGCAGTATTACAAATTCCCAGTGAAAGCCCATGTCAAAACGATGTGTGAAGCACAGCTCTTCATATATCCTACATATATCTGTTCAACATAACAGAGCTCTTCCATAAAAGAATTTTTCCTTGGTTAAGTGGTCAGAGCTATTGCAAGAAAGCCCCACCATACTTCAGTAATGCCAAAGGTTGTGCCTACTGGGGTTAAACCAAAACAGCGCTGCTGATAAAGATTCTACCTGTACCTAACTTACATTTAAGAATGATGTGCTAGAAGAATACTTGTCATTACTCTACATATTTAACAGCTTTACCACTTAGAAGCAGATGATCCACCATTCAAATATGAACCTTGCTGCACAATGTGTAGCCATACTTACTGGTGACTCGATATCTTCCAGTAGCAATACTGAGCACCGTTCACACTTCAGAAGAGTCTGGGCCCGATGCATGATTTTCTTGACAATTTTCTCTAAGTCAGTCTGTTCCTCAAAGAGGTCATTCACTACTTCTAGTAAAGCCTGCATACAAGGGCAGAAAAATCTTGTATTGGTTGTAGACTTAATAATACATGGAACATTGCTAAGGCAGCATAATCCGTGGCATTGATTTTAATATGAGCCATCAGAAAATTTATTCAAATAAAATTCTTCATGATTTTGGCAACAGAATTAGGGTGGAGGTATCTGAAGAAAGAAGGAAGTGTTTCTTAGCTCACAACTGGGTATAATCTAACTCCTAGCAAACAACAGGAATCTTTCAAACTATTTCATTGTAGTCCAAAAATGAAACAATGGCTGTATTCCAACTCTCCAAGTACACAGTATGGACTCAGCTACTTGATTTTCTATATTGAATTTGCTGATGCAGTTAAACTCCATTTTACTAATTTATGGCCCATTTTGCATGCGCAAAGCTGGAAAGAGAGACATCAATACTTCCATATTCCAATAGCACTCTGATCTAGTCTTTACCACTAAACAACATGTCTGTAAAATACAATGTTTTAAAACAAATGGCTTCCCCTCTCTTTTAATCTACTTTAAAAATAATAGGTTATGTTCTTTCTTACCATGGGTCCAAAGAAGTGTGCTTTATCCTTTATTCTGGTTTAAGAGACCAACACTAAAGAACATCCATATCGGTAAGTATATAAACGTTTATTGTCTTAGCTCTCCTAACACAGTGGTTATCAACAAAATGTGAGTCACAGTCGCTGGAAGTTGACACCACTGGTATCCATAGCTTATCCATAGCATGTTACCTGCCAACTAATTTTATCAAAGCTAAAGCCCACCAGCAGGTGAGAAATGCAACTAAGTACAGGTCACCATGCAGTGGTCAAACACAAAGATATTTGTTATGCCTCACACGGCTGAAGCAGCAACAAGAAACAAAGAACCTTTATTTCTAATCCAATTTCCTGATGTGTCCAACCACCAGAATTTACCATTTTCACATGAAGAATGAGAGTATCCCTAATACTCTGCCCACTCTGAAGATTAAACGCTGACTCCTCAAAAAGTCTGTCATTGTTTCCTGCAGGCTGGCAATCTGCAGCAAATTTTAAGTCTCTATGTAGTCAAACAAGTATTTTGTTTGAACATGAAAGAAAAATGTCTTCAGGAGAAAATCTTTTCTTTTCACCCTATTTCTCCTCCACATCTCCATCCCAAAACTTAGTGGTCTGTAGTCAGACCTAGATGGAAGACAAGCTCAGATACTCCTTGACCCTTAGGCATATACACCATTAGAAAGGGCTATTGTTAGTTTTCAAAGTAGTGGAAAACATTTTCCATGCATGGAAAGCACCAATATCCTGACTATATAAATATCACCCTTCAATGCACAGACCCACCCTGCTGTAGTTTCCCCTGCTCGCTGAAGTAAGATTAGGTTCAACACTACTGGTGGTATTTCTAACTGAAGCTTTGGAGCTGTGATCCATGATAACAAAAGTATCATTTTCTGTCATTGCAGAAGAGGTGATTAAAAAATCAAGGGGGCAAAAAAGCCAACAACTATAAAAAAATCCCTCAAAATTACAATTTTATTTCTAAAAAAAATAAAGACTTTTCTGAGAAGTAAATGGCATGTGAGCTCAGCATTATTTTCACTTCTTCGGAGCCTCCTATCCCAACTCATGCATGGCATCAGCAATCATGAGTAATGAGAGTAATGTACCTAAGCAGATGCACGCTGTCAAAACCCTTCACATAGAGGGTTTTTTCTTGCTTACTTTTATAAAGATGCATTCACATTATTTGCACATGAATTGAATGTTACAAATTCAGGATGGCAAAGGTTTGATATTTCTGGAATTCTATGGAGTCTGAATCTCTGCCCAAGCAGTGCTCTCTCCTGCACTGTCTGTATCACAAATGCAATTGTTTCAGCACTACAAAACATGGATCTGACATCAGGAAACAACAGCCACAGTGACAAGTGTATTTCCCTCCCATGCGCTGTGTTTGCTACCTCAGTGAAGAGAGTGATCTGCTGAAAATCTTTTTTTTTCTTAAATAGAACACAGTTAAAGTGTCTGCTTAGCAAACACCCAATGCATAGCTGGAATCTGAAGGAACAAAAGACAGGAGTTTCATACTGATCCAATATACATTCTTTACTTACCCTGCTTCTGTCATATTCCTTCCTTGAAGCTGCAAATAGCTGGGCATTGGATATGGCAATCCCACAGAAAGGGAGATACATCTGCATCACCTGGTATCGAAAGAAACTCCCAGTCATTAAAAATGATTGAAATTAGACACTCATGTTACTAGCAAAGAGACCTAAACATAGGGGACATATCCCAAGATGGTCTCAGCTAGCAGACCACTAAACACAAAACAAAAATTATCATGAATGAGGCACATAAAACGGGTGGAACAGAGATCAAAGAAGTAGGAAAGACCAAATGCATTTGGGTTCACAGGTCCAAGCAGTGAGGGTCCTCTATAACTTGTTTGGGAAGCTGCAGATTCTCAAGTCTATAACATGTCTGCCAAAGATACTACAGGTTCCTAGAAAAATATCATTATTTTCTGGGCTGCCTTTTGGTTCTACGCCCAACAAGAAAGCTTGAGTCACATTCCTGATGATTTCTAGATGTAGATTATGGAGAATGCCAGAAGAGTGGAGCACAGCACACTGATCCAAAACTATTAGCCAGAAAGCTGAATTTCTTCCAAATAAAGGGGAAGGGGAGAGGTGGGAGGTTAATGAACATGCTTGAGAAACAGCCCTGATTCATCACCGCACATTCAGAAACATTGGAGGAAAGTGACTGGGAAACTATTTTGAGGTGCACAAGATGACTTTAGGCTAGCTATGTGAAATGAATAAATTAGGCTAGTCAAATACCTGTAGGACTGGCACTTTCACAAAGATGACAATGGGTCAAAGTCCAATAACATTAGGATCTTAAAGCCACATAGTGACAACAAGACGGCAACATACTGCCACTGCTGAGTGGTAGCTTAAATCTGAGCCAAAAATTTTATAGGTGCTGAATAGCCTTAACATTTGCAAAGCCAGTGAGAGTCAGGACACTCTGCTGTTTACAGAGCCAAAAGAGTGCTTACAGCAGCTAACCTTTCTCTCTGGTCCGTCAAGTGGGAGATCCAGGGTAAGCAATCCTTTCTGTGACAAGTTTTGGCACCAAGAAGGTGGCATTTGTCTTTGAAATTCCATTTAATTAGAAAATCACTGCTAACCCAGGGAAACAGGCTATTGAGACTGTTGGGGGGAGGGAAGAGAACTGTAATCATCCAGGAGAACCAGAACAGCAGCAACTGCTGTTGTACTTTATCATCCTTAAATACCCCATTGGCTCTATGTCTACTTAGCCTGTGTTTGAGTTATGATGAGTTTTTGAAAAGGATCTTCAGATCCTGAATTTTCTGCCTTCTCAGCTGCCATTCTTTCATAATAACTGCAGAATTTAAGGGAGCACACAAATACACCCATACTGCTAGTTTGCAAACACTTTCATCCTTTTCCCATCAAGGTTCTCTCTGAATGAAAATGACATACTTTAGACTCTATGAACACTCTTGGAAAGGCAGTAATTAAACTAGCAAACTGTTGCACTAGGTCTGCAGGGAAAAGTAGACAAAGTAAAAAAAAAAAGACTATTAACAAGTCACTAAGAAGGGTTCATTTTTTAAATGGTTACAACAGAGAAAATTTTGCGTATTTCAGTTTAGGTAATATAGACAGGTTTTTTGTTTCATTTTTTCTTGTAATTGTACTAAATACAAGTAAGAGATGCAAGGCAGAAAAACTTTAACCTAAGAAAAATCTGACCTTTAATACACTTATGAATATTATAGTGAGACTGGACACATTTCTACTAAATAAAAATAATTAAATACTAGCATTTATTGCCCCTACACTGGAACCTGTATTCCCAAAAGTAATGGTACCCTGTGGCAATGGAAAGCATACAGGAAGTTTATGAACGTTCAGTCACCACAAAACCAGCAAGCAAGTAGCAAAGATACCTTTCTTAGCAAGAAAAAAAAACAACTTTGCAATACTGAAAAACACTGCTCTCTGGAATCCAAGATTCCAAGGCACTGACTTTATGTAGAGATTAACCTCCATAAAACACTTGTTTATGAAACGTCAAGAGTTTGGAAAGCTGCTGACTTACATAATTCTTTTCACCCCTCAAGCTAATTGCATAAGGTGCCATGCAACTATGAAAAAGACCCCAAGTTAAGACAGAAGAAATTAATAAATTTCTACAGCTATGAATAAATAAATAAGTAGATGAAAAAAAACTGTCAGGTAGAAAGGAACCACCCTGTGACAACAGATAAATCCATTATCCCTGTTTGCCTAAGAATAATTCACAAAACAAAAGCCTACTGTCATTCCTCTTTCGTACTTACTGAATGGTGTGACTGCTGCCTAAACTGCTTTCAGCAAATTATAATGCAGTACCAAATAAATAAAGAATAGATGCATTTCTAGTGATAACTGAATCTTAAATAAGATTTTTTTAGCCAAAAATGCAGAATGGAATAGAAAGCAATTATTGCATTCTGAATTAAAATGACAAATTTAAATCAGTAGGACTCAAGACTGTTTCAGAAGCACCTCCAACATCTTGATGTTATGGCTGCTGAAACTCTACGCAAATATGGAGGAACATAATATTAAACACTTGCATAAGCCACATCACATACTGTGAGAAGCTGTTATTTTTAGTCACTTCAGGGATTTCTCCCTAAAAAAAAAGAAAATATAGTTGAGAAAATGGCACATACCACTATGTTGTGCTTTAAGCCCAAGCCAGCAACTCAGAATCATGCAGCTGCTTGTTCACTCCCTCCCTTCTTCTCTCTGTTCCCAGAAGGATGGGAAGGAGAATCAAAAGAATGTAAACCCCATGGGTTAACATAAGAGCAATCCAATAACTAAAGCATAACATTAAACTGCTGCTGCTACTACTACCAATAATAATGAAAAGGGAAATAACAAGGGGAGAGAATATAAAGCTAAAAAGGGAAGGGGAAAAAAACCTCAACGATAAACACAAGTGGTGCACAATACAATTGCTCACTTTCTGCTGACTGATTCCCAACCTAACCTAAGCAGTTACCTGGGCCTTCTGGGTAACTCTGCCTAGTTTATATACTGGGCATGATGTGCTGTGGTATGGAATACCCTTTTGGCTACTTCGGGTCATCTGTCCTGTCTCTGCTTCCTCCTGGCTTCTCATGCCCCTCCTCACCAGCAGAACATGAGAGACTACAAAGTCCTTGATCAGAGTAAGCATTACTTAGCAACAACTAAAAACATCAGTGTATTATCAGCACAGTCCTCCGACTAAAGCCAAAACACAGCACTGCACCAGCTACTGGGAAGGAGAAAAATAACTATTGCAACAGAACCAAGGACACACTACAAGCTAGATATATCATTTTTTCCTGCTTTTAAGTGGTAGGTATATAATTACTAATCCTCTGGTTCTCCAAGATAAAACGCATATAAGCATATTGCATCACTGAACCATAACACATTCCATTTCCATTCCTTCTGATTACTACCATTTCTCCTTAAATAAAAGGATGTAATTTATAATGACCATAAATCACAGTCCATATTTTACTACCTTCATTCTCCAGCATGGGTATGCTTCAGTAATATAATACTGACTTTTGGTAACAGCAAATAAGTTGCACAGAAGACTAAATTGTATTGTGAGGACAAAGTATTGAAAGGTTGGTCAAAGACATGTTATTAAGTAGCACATAACATGAAATGACACAGATAAATAACATGGTTATGTTAACTTGCCTTGCTCAGACAAGATCT
Source organism: Psilopsiagon aymara (assembly GCA_024733675.1). Classification (NCBI taxonomy): domain Eukaryota; kingdom Metazoa; phylum Chordata; class Aves; order Psittaciformes; family Psittacidae; genus Psilopsiagon; species Psilopsiagon aymara. The sequence continues at coordinate 90,704 of JANRGW010036220.1, forward strand.
GGTTAGAAGGAGCAATTTTCTTTATCCCTGTCTGCTGCTTTTCCTGTAGCACTGAACAGGCCAGGACAGCTTGCCTCTACCAACCAACATTTGTACAGGTTTTACCAAGCAGTTTTTTTAAACAGTGAAGCCAACCTGATGCTGGAACTTGAAAAGGAATCACTAACACTTGATCCAAAGGTTGAGTATACGACATGTTTCCATTACACTAATGCACAAATATTGCTGTGAAACTAATGAAAAAATACCTAACGTGCCCTTCTGAGAGACGTAAATAATTTTCCTTTGCTATACTGAAGTCCATTTAAATTTTCTTTCAGATATACTCCATTTTGAAGCAATGGAGTATTATCTGAAGGAAGATTTGCTTCCACATATATTTTGAACTAATTACAGGAAAAGAGCCTGTAGATTTATTAAACAAAGCAATTTCCTAAGAAAGCAAATAGAATATAAACCCACCAAAAATATAACTTTAACAGATATACCTCACTAATTTATTTTGGCAAATAAGATTAGCTGAATTGATTCATCACAGTACTTTGCAGCATATTAATGAACAAATCAGTAAATATGTAATAGAGTATTTTATAAAAATTACATTAAATCTGAATAATAAGCTAATCTAATGAACCTGCCAAGATGTTGGATGAGACTTCAATTTTTTTCATGCCAACTATAAGGCATCACATACAATAACTGCAGGTTAACAAGATTATATTGTGAATTACTTGAGCATTCAGGTTTCAGGTTACCTGACACAGTTTCTCACATCTAGCTTTCCAAGAAGTACCTCATCCTTGGGTAGAACACTCACCTCACAGATTCACAGCAGCATACGAGAGCTAAAAAGCTGTGCTCACTTACAAACAGTTCAATATTTTATCAGAGCAGGAAACCTTCTATGAAAAGACAATGAAGTAACAGTTCAGTATCTCAGCCTTCTCATTTGAAAATTATATTCTTTCGTTATAGGGTTGTTTTACGTTAGGAGCATTAAAATACAACCACCGAGGGAATGAACAGGATAAGTACTAGAGGCTTTAACATTCAATTATGCAACCACATAAATTTACAGCTAGGTCCTGAAGATGACGTACCCTTTCTGAGAAACTACAGTAAGATCAAATAACCATCCTGACAATAATTACTTTTTCCTTCCCACAGAAGGATATATTCCCATTGCTTTAGCATCTCCACACATGTCCAGACTTGCATGCCCAAAGTTAGAGCTTTAAATCCACAATAAGAACTGCAGCAGTAGTCTGATATCTGGAAGTACAAAGCATTTCCAAATTCTGCATTACTAACTGCTAGGGCAAGCAAGCTGGAACCTGTGCTTATTTCACTGGGTTTTTTTGTGGCATCAGTTCTGAGATCCAGATGAAGCTGTTGTGGTTTAAGCCCAGCTGGTAACAGAACCATGCAGCTTCTTGCTCACTCCCCCACTTCTTCTCGCTCCCAGCAGGATGGGGAGGAGAACTGAAAGAATGCAAACCCCATGGGCTGACATAAGAACAGTCCAATAACAGAAGTATAATACAAAACAATCACTACTACCAATAATACTGATAAGGGAAATAAAAACGGGAAAGAATATAAAACTAAAGGAGATAGGGAAAAAAACCAACAATAAACACAAGTGATGCACGACACAATTGCTCACCACAATACAATTGCTCACCACCCTCCGGCTGATACCCAGCCTGACACAAGCAGCGATCTGGGCCTTCTGGGTAACTCCCACCAGTTTATATACTGGACATGACGTGCTGTGGTATGGAATACTGCTTCGGCTACTTTGGGTCAGGTGTCCTGTCTCTGCTTCCTCCCAGATTCTCATGCCCCTCCTCACTGGCAGAACATGAGAGACTGAAAAGTCCTTGATCAGGGAAAGCATTACTTAGCAACAACTTAGAACATCGGTGTGTTATCAGCACTGTCCTCAGACTAAAGCCAAAACACAGCACTGCACCATCTACTAAGAAAGAGAAAACTAACTGTTACAGCTGAACCAAGGACAGAGATGCACCAGTTCTCCCTCAGAATTTCAGAGTACAGTCTTCCATGTGCTTCCTCTTCACAGTCTGAATTCCATAGGCTAGAGTTTCCATACCTGGTGGCATAGTCATCTGGCCGTATCAGCATTTGGACACCTACTCTACCAGCATCACAATGTCTTGAGATGTAACACTCATTTTCCTTTCATCTGGCTTTTCATAGATGCTGAGGAGTACTCAGAATACATAAGTTAGTAAGATACCCATCAGTGTTCCTCTGAATTGCTAAACATAAGTCAAGTGTTTCTCTCATGTTCTGGGCTTGGGTGTCACAGTAACTTCATAGTGATATAATTTTTTTTACTATCAGAAGGAGGCAGGAGACCAGCCCTGGTCAAACGCTTTCTGATAACACCTTTCCCTGCGTTGCAGAGACTGGGGATGACGGTCCTTGCAGAACCTAAAAATCCTTCCCTTGCTACCCAAGAAAAGGCCCTGCAGGCTCATTCTTCAAAACTTCAAAAGAACACTGTTTTCTAGAACTGGGTATCTCACAGGAAATATGTTTTGAAATATTCTCTTCACAAGAAGGTATAAAAAGCCTTAATATATAAACAGTTTCCCATATAAATTTAAAAACAGTTTCCCAGCTGCAGTGTTTTACCCTCACATGTAGCACAAACTCTGTATCAACCACAGAACAGTACAAAATATTACTTTTCTTACCCCATTTATAAATATAGGTGTTAATATCTGCAGGTCTCAACATGTCTTTTGGCAGACCTGCAATGCAGAAAGTTATTAGCTAATCGTGAATACCAGCCAGTGCTGCAATGGCAGCATGCTGCAGAGGTAAGGTGCAGCTTCACGCTTGCTGGCTGGAAAGCAGCCCTGAGTCCAGCCTTCAGCTAAATGCAATGACATTCACCCTGCCTCTCCTATATGCAGTTTCTCCTGCACTAAGCATCCTCAGAGAGCACCCAGTGCAATAACTGTTGGCTAGATCTAGTTAGACTCATGACTTCCATGTACTACAAGCATCCCCCTGCCTGTGGTCACAAACAAAAACAAGCTGATGTCTGGTGGAAGAAGCAGTGCTCAGTAAGGCTTGTGTACCCAATCTGGCACAAACTCCAGGTTAAGCTCTCTGCAAATGCTTGTCTGGTTCAACTGTTTTCTTTAGTGTCCACAGAAGCCACTTCTCTTTACACAACTTCCTTGGTAAGTAAGCCTGTGGTGTAAGCAAGCTAGTACAGGCTTCCTAGAAAGACAAAAAAAAAGTCCTTTTAAAGTAAATGTTTTACTACAGTTTTAAGTTATAAATGTTTTGTGGACATACTAAAAACCAAGTCAGGGAAGCCAGCTGCCCTTTGAAGCACTTCCTAAAGTGTTAAAAATAGGTTTAGTTAAAGAAATAGACTGAATTCTGAAAACCATAGACCAAAATCACTCATCCGGACTGCAGTAGTGTCTGCCAGCTGTGCAGTGCCTAGCTGTCCCTGCCTCTGGTAAAATCTATGCTTGCAATTCTCAGAAATATTTTCCAAAATTATTTTTCCATCCCAGGGATGGACAGAACAATTGCTTGGTAGAGACAGCCCCAGAAGTGTGGGCATACAAATAGCACCCGCCTATATCAGTGAGCCTGCAGAGGCTCACAGGGCAATTTTCTATTGCTTCTGAAGCTTTGAGGTTCTTTTTAGTTTCCATTTGCATGTGATTATTATTTATGCAGTGCCATAAAAATGCCTTAATGCTCCAAACAGCAAGCATCTCTGTCCTACAAAGCTCACTAACTGGAAGCTTTTGGTGGCTGTAAACTGCCTGAAAAAGACCATGAGAGCATTTCTTCAGCACTGTGACTGCTTGCCTGCCTCGTATAATTACTGGCACACATTCAAACCAGATTACTACGTCACCAGACAGATTACAACACTCATCTCCTGTAGGAGCAGACTGATTACAGTTTGAAAACCTGAACCTTACTGCAGGTCGCTGTCCTCACAAGCCATGGGACTAGGAGGCTGTCGCATGCAAGAGCAAGGGGCAGGAGTGTAGCTCAAACAGGTTCAGCCTCAGTCTCTGACCATTTTTTAGGCCCTCATCACTGCCTTTCTTTTGCTACAGCACAAAACCCATCTTCTCTTTTTTTCTACTACACACATAAGATCATTAAACAGGGAAAAAAAATGAGCATATTGACTTCTGTTTGCTTTAATGCACTTGTAAAATTATTTCTACAGCCAGAACTATACACATCTACTAATCCTATTTCATATTTCTGGCAGAAATTTGGAGGTTCCTTGCCCCGGTCAGTTTACAGCTAAACATTATTAATGTCTGCCCTCACTATCATGAGGTAAAATTTTAAAAAAAAGAAATATCTAAAACCACTGAATTATTTTGTCATACACAACAACATTGACACCAGCCATTAAACCTATTTTTAGCAATATTCTGTAAGATGTGTTTAAACATGTTAATGTTGCACTGAATTTAGTGCTTAGTATAAAGTGGGAAGGACAATAAATTGCACAGTAAATTTCTACAGAGCACCTCATTTTAAATGCTGTTGCTCCAAATAAAACTGAAATATGAAAATATTCCTACTGCAGACTAGAAAGTCAAAAATAATTTAACCATATGCAAACTGGCTACTATTCTAGGATCCAATCTTCTGATCTTATATGTGCAAAAATCCAGCAATTTACACTGGCAAAATCTCTTTTGCAGACACCTGAATCAGTGATGCCTAGTAATAACCCCTATCCCAGGAAATGCTTCAAACTGCCCCTCAGGTATTCAACATGATTCAAAGCCAGCGTTTCCAGCAGGAAAATCAGGAGTAAGAAGAGGAGAAAAGTTACACAAGCGTAGCAGGCAAAGACAAAAGAACAGTGACACAAGGAGCATCACTGTGCTAGTGCAAGCACCTGTAAGGCAAATTCATGGCATTCAGCACTTAGTCCTGGGAATTCAGCAAAAAAGCACATGAAGCTTGAAATCAAGGAAAAGACACCTTGCAGACAGCCTGACTAATATGCTTCTATATTATAAGTAAGATGAAAGCCATAGAGATTCCTCACTGCAAGGGCTACTGAGGACTCTCAAATCTGGATGGTGGAGGTAAGGCACCATGTCTATGTAAGCATCTTCAGCTAGAAGGCCATTGAATCAACCTGACAATTACAGTTGATGTTTCTTTATCAAGTCTAGTGTTTCCATCCATTAGTTTTGAAAGTTGGCAGTGCACTATCCTTTGCAGAAAGTCTTACTGAGAAGCGCTAGGCAGCTGTTATTAGTTTGTCTGAAATAACATGAATGAGCAGCATCATGAAAGGTCACAAATGTCCTCAAAACCACAACTCCTACCCACCAATTAACTTTCTCTCCTTCAAAGGCTAAGCATCAGTCATCTTTGACACATCTGAATTACATTATCACTTTAATAAAAGTCATGCTGAGAGGGTTCGGCGAGGACATTTAACCTGTGTAATGTTTTCCACAGAGACCAAGAGTGGCTGTTACTGCCTGGCTCCTCTCTCCCTTTTGAAAATGAGGCACTAGAGGCCAGTCCCCAGGCACGGGAGCCTGCAACCATTGTGTAAGGCAGGCTGTTCTGCAATGCCTTAAATCTCAGTGTATCAAAGCACTTTGGCAGACCAGACCATGAACAAAGTTTTACAGCAGCAGTATCATGTCATTTTTTTTCTATTTCTAGAGACAGCAAAACTGAGCCAAAGAAAGATTAAGTCATTTATCTGAGGGGAAGAACAAGGTCGGAAGAAAGATTTTGTCAAAATTTTGCAAAAGCTCCATTCTCACTATGCCTGAATCAGTGTACCCAGCCTGCCCAGAGACACTTACAAAAGCTTTGTAAACGTCCCTGCATGGGATGGGAAGATCTTTGTATTGGCACTGCAGAGCGAAGAGCAGTGAAGACCAATACTATCAATGCTGAAAAGAAGAGCTGCAGATCAGAACTTTAAATTGGCATAGCAGAATTAGTAAGTATCACTGCTTCAAAGTTGATTTTTCCTACAACACAATTGTAGACTTCAGTTTTAACCTTTCAGATTGCACCACATTTGATCTCTGGCAGATCCTACCTATAATAACCAACCATGCAAATTGAATGCTACTGAAAGCAAGAATAAATTCCATATTCATCCGTACATTGAGAATGCCATCTTCAAGTCACAATTCTACTTACAACTCACTCGGCATCTCCCAATTCTTGTCAACGATGAAAACTAGATTTATTCATATGCTTCTTGCTGCTGAAAACTATTTCTCCTAATTCTTGCCTTAATCATAACTGAGGTGTCTTCTACTTTTTGTACAAATTAAACTTTGTCTTTAGAACCAGAGTGGAGGCACAGAATCAGAATCACAAACTGGTTGAGGTTGTCAGGGACTGCTGGAGGTCATCTGCTCTAACCCCCTGCTCAGGCAGGGCCACCTAGAGCTGGTTGCCCAGGACTGTGTCTTAGACAGCTTCTGAATATCTCCAAGGAGGGAGACTTCACATCTCTGGGCCACCTGTGCCATCACTCAGTGGCTCTCATGATTAAAAAGCATTTACTGGTGTTTCCTGTGTTTAAGTTTATGGCCATTGCCTCTTGCTGTTCTACTGAGCACCCTGAGAAGAGTCTGGCTACATCCTCTTTAAAATCTTCCATCACCTATTTATACACACTGATACGAACTCCCCATGAGACTCCTCTGCTAAACAGTCTCAGCTCCCTCAGCCTTTCTTCCAGTCACAGAATCATAGAATCATAGAATAGTCAGGGTTGGAAAGGACCTTAAGATCATCCAGTTCCAACCCCCCTGCCATGGGC
>JANRGW010036221.1:0-11162 GCA_024733675.1 Psilopsiagon aymara
GAGTGGCTTGTGATACGGACGGGCTCCAGAAGCAGGGTGGGGCAGAGACGGACGTGGACGTGGACTTGTATCTGACTACCATACATATTCTTATTTTTAGTGCTCTGTACATCCAGAATATCTTCTTCCTGTTTATTTAACCTGCTATTGTATCTTGTGCACAATTACAAATTCAATTGCAAAAGGGCAAGGATTTTTATTTCTGCACAGTGCCGCTCACAGAGGCATCTGTATCTCATCAGACCTTTTAGACACTGTAATTGAATTTCCTAAATAAATTTTAATGATAGTAATTTTGCAAAATGTTAAGCAATATTACAATACATTACTGGGTACTGACCGTGACGGCATCATCTCATGGTAGTGCTTGTTCAAAATGACACTGCCAAGCTTCACCGATTTTGGAAACAAATGTAACAACTGTAATTTCCCCTGAGATACATGGTTAAATCTCAAAATCAGGTGGCCTCTAAAGCTAGATGTGTTCCAGTAAACTATGAATAGGGGCTGGATTTTGCCACACTTTAATAACATTAAATTGCCAGCAAGGTTGCTACCTGAGCTTTGGCTCTCCCACATGGTTGCCAAGCATGCTTCAGGGACTGGTGTGGTCCAGGGAACACTTCCAACAGCAATTCTGATGCAGCTGCCTGCTCTTCAGGATTAGGGTGGTTTATCTGTGTGAAAACACATGCATTGTAGAATTGGATGTTGGGGCTAGAGAATGCTTCTGGCCTGTTACTATTACAGCACAGCCTAAATGTGGCTGTTATGGTTCCATCTTATTGTGTCCCCAGTTTTGTCCCCCAGATAGTAGTTAGACATACCAGCTAAATGTCAGAGTGTGTTTTGTACAATATTTAAATGCACATTTTAACTGTACTTTGTAAGTTCTTTCTCTGTAGTCCCAAATATTGTCAAATTGTTTATCATGTAAGAAGTTTGGAATCATAATGGTAAACATAACACAGTGATTTCATTAAGTATTGTATTTTGACTATACATCAATTTTGTAACTAAGGCAATTTAATGTTATCATTAGCAATTACTGTGAAGCATTTTGTATCTATATGTACATAGGTAGAAATGTATGAGGTGGTTGGTAACCTTCTTTCACAGGGTAACTTAACATCCACCATGATTTGAAACTCCGCTTGCTTCTGTCTGCAACAGATGCCAAATAACTTTTCTCCTGTAACCTTTCTCCAAAACAGTGGGGATACCATAAGAGTGGTTTCCTCTCCACACTGCAATTAGAAGAGCTAGATTTGGCTTTTTGTTGATCCGATATGGGCCAGTTTTGCCAGAAAGGCCTTTACTAGCTTAGTACAATTTCTTCTGGTGAAAAATTTCCATGCTATTAAGAAGTGGTATAGCCAGTATCAGAGTGGTGAAAAACTCCTTTGCCAGGAGAGTTTATTTCACTCAGAAATCCAGCACAAACTGCTCCAGCAAGTGTGCTTTTTTTTGCTGCAATAAACTGCATCTGCACTACCACAGTAAACACTGCCTAGTATACAGCAAGCCAGAGCTTAAAGGGATTTTGGATTATGACTTGATATTCTGAGATGGAGCGAGGGATGCTTTTGTTATAGAGGATGGTTTTCAATCAAGTTAACATAGCTCAGTTATAAAGATGTAAAAAAAAAAAATAGCTATAAGAATTTCTACTTTTTCCTAGTTTAGATTGTGTTTCAGTTACTGCCCAAGATGAGCATATTTCTCTGACACAGCCTATATCAACTGACTAGATTAAACTTCATGAAAAGATACACTTTAGAGATCTAAACAATATACCAATAAATTTCAGTTGCAGAGAAGGTTAAACCCTTCATCGAGAGAAGTTTTATAACCAAGTTAGTTGAGCTGTCCTGCCCATGATTAATGCATACACTGTCTCCAAGGGAAAGACACCACTGCAGACACAATTTATGAAACACTAACTGTGCGATTCTAATTAAGATATAGGCTGTTGCATTAAGCAGATTAAGCTAGGTTAAGGAATTTATCCTTCTAAGTGGTTAATGAAATGGTATACCCCAGAAGCTTCTTCAATAAAAAAAAAAATATTTTTACAGCTGTTAAATTTAACTATGGCAAAATAAAATGCATTGACCCCAAAATAACTCCACTTTGCTACCCCTCAGTATCTGTGCAGTACAAAGAATCTCCCCACTATTTTTTTCCATCTATAGTGGACATTATATAGGGCCATTCTGAGTAGTAAAAATGCAGGAGTGCATACCACTGAAGGAAATAAAATTATTAAAACTCCCTTTCTTAAGACTTGGTGCCAAGCAGAAAACTCTTACCTCATGCACAGATGCCTGGAACCTTCCCACCTGATAGTAACAACTTCTGGCCTCCAGCTCCTGCAGGATCCCAGTGTCACTCCTCTAAGCATATTAGCAGGTCTTGGGTGTATTAAGAGTCAGATTTCTGCTCTGGGTTTACACAACTGTTTGAGCACAGATGTCCCATTGGGACTTTTTTTTAGTTTAAATATATTTGTGTGCATAATATGAAAGAAAGATCAAAACCTACCAAAGCAGCAGGACTAGACTGAGTTGGCTCTTGGGAAGACTGGAACAGGAAACTAGTTTAACATTCTGGTTTCGTTGAAGAGCACATCTGAAGTTAAATTTCCTCCTGTTGTATACACTGGTGTGGCAGAACAGCTAACAAGGGCTGATAGGCACTTCTAGCAGTGCCAGAAATAACTTGAACAACCATATAATTCTTCACCAGTTGATATACCAGAGAAAGAGATGTTTTCCTTTTCAAACTGAAAACTGCATGCTGCACTGACACCAGTTGTCTTTACTTACAGCCTCCAGATGTTGATATCTACATCTGTAGCACAGGCAAAATGTATTTACTAAAGCACAACTTCCTGAACTGTGGCTTTTGCAGCACTGGTGACACAAACTACTTCCAAATAACATGTGGAAGAGATCTGCCTACCAGGAGATACTCAGCTGGTGCAGGATGAGCATCCCAAACCCACTGCTTTTGGCAGTCGGTTACTACCAGCCTGTTGGCTTACTCAAATTTCTGTACACAGGCACTAATTATTACTAACTGCTAATGGGCTTTGATCAGAGCTATGGAGGGCAGTTTTATCCTCTGACTCATTATGCAGGTCTTAGATTACATAAAGTAGCAGTAAAAAATAACTTCAATATAGACTTGTGTTTAATAATGTATGAGTAAAAGTCATTGCTACTAGAAGGCTATCTTAGCACTAGACACACTGATAGGAGGTGAAATGATCAGGAAATGTCAGGTAAGAAGAACGAGAAGTAAGTAATAAAACAGGATTTTCCAGCTGTCAAAGGTCAGCAAATCTGCCTGACCATAAGCAACAAATACATATCTGTCATCCTCATACAGAACAAGATAACTTGCTAGTATCATCCTTCCTCTACTTTACAGAGACTGAGAGAATGATAGATTAATGATAAGGGTAAGGCTCATGTTTCTAGCCTCCCAAGACCTAGAATGAGAACTTGTCCTTTACTGATAAACTGGACATCCATTCCTAAGCTTGTAAATGTGTTATTGGAGATCCAGATAATCTTGGTTTTCATACTGCTGCCATGTAGGACATATGTTTTTCATACCATAGCTGCATAACTTAGTCCTTTACCTTCTATTATGTGCTTAAGGAGTACGGAAATACTGAAAAAAAAAATAGACATTTATTCCTGGAACCTATTTTTTCTGGATTGGGTGCAACAGAATCCCTCACTTCCCAGCCCATCAGCTGGAGTCGTGTGTGAACTGCCCACAGGTGTAAACAGGTGAGGTGGTGGTTGTAACCCAGCATGTGAAGAAACCTGGACAGGAGCGTCAACTTCCTAAAGCAGGGGAATGCCCATGGGGGTACGGGGATCTGCGAGATGGGAGGCTCTGCGGGAGTGCAGCCGATGGCCATGGGTGGCCTCACGGGTATCCTCAGTGATGGCGGCACTGCTTCGGGTTCGTGAGGAAACTTTTCCGGTGCAGCACCAGGTGTATGCTCGGAGTATGCTCGTACTCCAGAGTGTTTACCAACTGTAAACAAACGGAGCCTATCGCTTCCCTTTTCCCAGTGCCGACGGGTAGCCGGCCTCCAGGGCAGAGCCGAGCTGCCCCGCCATCGCTCTGACCCGCGGGAGTCCGGCCGCCGAGCGTCCCCGAGCCCCGACCCCCTCCGCCATCTTGGTAACGCGCCGCCCGGCGGAAGGCCACGGCCCCGCGCCATGGTGCGCGGTAGGGCGCTGTGGAGCGGTCGTCTGCAGCTCCCCGCGCTGCCCTCAGCGTCGGGTGGGCGAGGGAGGAAACCGCAGCCGTTCTACGGCTTCTCCTGGAGTGCCGCGGAGCCGCCGCTGAGGGGGTGGAGCGGCACCATGGAAGAGGAGGAGGAGGGGGAGGAGGACCAGCCTCCTCAGGAGCAGCAGCAGCAGCCCGGGAGGTGAGCGACTCTCCGGCAACTGACAGCGGTCGAGGGCGGGGGTCGCTGCCCCCTCACCTTCCTGTGAGCAGGGAGGGACCGAGCCGAGCGGCGCTCCCGCACCACGCCGGCCGGGAGGAGAGGCACCTGCCCGACCCGCCGCGCTCAGACCCCGCTGGCGGCCGCGGCAGGGCACCCGGAGCCGCGCAGCGCTGCGCTCCTGTTCTGAACGCGGCTCGCTCGACTGAACGGTAGCGGGGGTCCCGCCGGTGAGTGTGGCGGGGGGACCGCGCTGAGCCCTGCGGGAGGCAGCAAGACGCGGGGCTGTGGCGGGGAGCCGCTCCAGCGGCAGCGGGGCAGAGCGAGCGCGGGCGTCCGCTCAGGAAAGTTAAGAGGTGGGCGACGTGCCGGGGCGGCTGAGCTCTGGCTCCCGGCCCGGAGCGGCAGCGCAGCCCGGTGCCTTCCCGCGCTCCTCGGCCCCTGAGGTGGACGCACACGGCTGGTGGCGGGGCTGCCCCTGCCCGGGAGCCCGCGGGTGTCCCCCAGCCCCCGAAAGGTGCCGCGGTGGCTGGTGACAGACCCGTGCCAGCTCCAGAAACAGCTGGGGACGCGGATACCCTTCCCACCCGCGGAGGAAGCCCTGGAAGCAGAAGACCTACCTTCTCCCCCCACCCTCCCAGCGGCGATGCTTTCGTTTTCCGTAAATTGACGGTAAAATATGCTGCAGCAGCGCTCAGAGAGAAACAAGTTATATAATCGCCTGTAAAAAATAATACGCTTCATGGTATTGACGGTTTGGCGAGTGTTTTCCTTTGAAGAAGAGACGCCAACAGATGTTCTTGACTTGCTTGGTGCGAAGTGGAAGATATTAACAGTCATTTAATGTAATTAGTTCAGTCAAACAATCCCAGTGACCTGCCATTATCTCCAGTAAGGGTTTAGGGAAAGGATGCGTTGAGTGTGTTGACGATATGCAGTCAAGTTTGTCTTCAACTTCTGCAGAAATGACTTTTCTGGTGATGATTACGATTTCTTACTCCTTGCTTTGCTAAATGGCAATTATGAAGCGAGTTTTCAGTTTTAAAGGAAACTACTATAGGTATTTTCTGTATTTTTCAAACTACACCAACCAAAGTGATATAAAAATATTAAAGATAGTGACAGGATAATAAAATCTGTTTCCTGGCAAAAGACTCTTGAAAAGTCATGTAGTTTTTAAGTCATAGTAGCAGCTTTATCAGTTAATAAAGTAGGAAGCCTCATTCATTTCGTAGGTAAGGCTATAAGGAAGACAAGAAGAAATAAGATTTTTACCTTATTAATGTAGAAATTACTGCATCAGAAGCTTTAGAAATACGCCAAATGATCTGAAATTGAAATACCAATTATAAAATTATAATGGGAATCTTGAACACCTGGAGATTAGAAAGTCCTCTCTGATTCACTTGCTGTGATGGAAAGGAGACATTCAGGAAAGGAGGAAGTAAGGGATGACAGTGAAACAGTTCAAATATAAATAACAGTAAATTTGCATTAGCTTGTCCCAGATCAAGAGAGATCTGCAGCCTTTTTAAAAGGAAGCAGTTGTTATTATTATTCTCTTGTTTTAACTAAGTAGATTTGGGGAATTGCCACAGCAGAAATCTGCTATTTTCTCAGCCATTATAAGTTTAAGATAGAACCAAACCTGTTAATTCTCTGTAAAGAAATAGCTTTTAAGTTGTTTTCTGCAAATGGGAAGGCAATTGTTTTGTCTGTAACAAGGAAAAAGGAAATGCTACCATGTTAATTCGTACCTTTATATGTAGCACCTGCTGTGAAATTATTGTTGCCTTTTGTCACATCTAGGAATCCCTTCCTGATCTCACTTTGATTTATTTTTTTTTTCCCCAGTCAGTTGCTGTAAGTATGTAGCTTGCAGTATGCTGGCTGGCACTGTAATAAGAATCCACTTCTCATATGCTCAGAGCCAGGACCGAGGTAAATCACTTGGTCATCTTATGTCTAATTGCAGCTTTGAGTAAAAAGGATTTTTCAGTAAACCAGATGTTGCACTTGGTTTGAATATCCTTAGGAAATCCAGGAAATTAGCTGCATGTTATTTACTGTTTCCGTGTAATATCTTAGTATTTAGCAGATGTACAGAGAAGGGTTTTGAGTAGCGTACAACTGTGCCCAAGCAGATAAACCTTATAAAGGTTCAGCAAAGAGAACTGGGCATTACTAAATGACACTGTGAAAACACTTTGCTGTATTGTGTGAAGTGTGCAAAACAAGGTTTGATAAGATGTTGTGTGAGTGAAAAATGGTAAGGAATGTATATTGAGATGTGTATCTTCTATTTTCTTGTGTAAGACCTGTTACCATGGTTGGAGCTGGGAGTGCTACTGTCTGCTGAGTAAGGCTTATGGTAAGATTTCAGTTTGTATTGCTTATAGTATTTGGAAATAGTTCCAGTTTTTTAGGCAGAAATTTCCCATGCTTTGAGCAGGTTTTTGAGGGATAGTTTCTGTGAGGTTCAGCTGTTTCTGAAAAAGAGGTTGTGGCAATAACAAGTTGTTTATGTGTGTTTATTTAGCTGTATTCAAACAAAACAGGTTGTCTCTTGAAAGCACCTACATATTTAGAATGGAGCCTTGAAAATTAGTAGATGGCTCACACTTGTGCTGGAAATGTGCCTTGATTCTTCCATAAGAAAAAAAACAAACAACCAACTTTAATATTAGTACTTTTGTTGTTGACTAATAACCAAAGCCCTTTGCATTTCAGACTACATGAAGAGACATAACCTAGAGTTGTGGAGGTGGAGTAAAATGCTGGTTAAATATAGGAAGAAGGGTTGGCATGAAAAATATTAACATGTTTTGATGTTGTTTCTGTGGGTATTTGTGTTTTGCTGTGTCTGATGTCCTACTCCTTCTAGTTTTGTTTTAGTGGCTGTGTTTCAGTTAAAGAAGCATAAGAGTGCTGTATGGTGTATGCTTTCTGGTTTTCCACTGTGAGGTTTTGGAGATTCAAAACTTTTGTATTTGGAAAGGCTGATGACCTTTTGGCTTGCCTCCTGTGAAAGATGGTCTTTGAACAGTTGAATGCAAGGAAACATATCTTTCAACATAGGAGAACTTGTAATTTCCTTATCTTAGCTGACTTGAAAGTTATTTGTTTGGATTTTGATAAATTTCAAGTCAAATATTGTAAGTAGTAAAGTACATATGTTTATGGGGTGTGTATACATACATATGCAGGCAGATGGAGAGAGAGAATGTGTTCAGAGAAGCAAAAGCTGAGCTTATATTGAAATAAAGTAGATTTAGAAAAAATCTAGGGAAACATTTTTATATTGCAGAGAAAGGACATTGGGTCCTATGTGCTTGGACTCTGAACTGAAGAGGTGGAATCAAATACACAGCATTTAAATATGTGCATGAACAAAACTATGACTGTGTATTGACTTAAAAATAAAAACTAGCTTAGTGCTTGGGTGTTGCTGCGCTTCCAGGACAACTGAGGCTTTACAGTGTTTTAAAGATTTATCCTCAATGTGAGTCTAGAAAAAGTTTGCATACAAGTTTGTTCCTTTCTGGCATAGAGTGAAAAGGAAGCAGCAAATTAAAAGGCTTTGCGAGTGAGATGGAGATAGCAATTGCACAGTTGCAGACGTTAAAGTGCCAAACTTTATTATAAATGGAACTGCTTCAGGTCCTGCCTTGCCACAAGGATCCTGTCGATCAAGGTTTTAACATGATTCCTATGTACTTTTATGGAAACAGTTCTTGCATTGCCTTTGTGGCCATATGCTATAAAGGAAATCAGATTTCTGCCATAGCATGTTCAAGTGGAGCCTTAGTTTCATTAAACATATAGTAGTAGTTATTTTCAGACGCATCTAATTGATGTTAGGATGTTAGATGGGAAACCTTTACCCTCAGGACTGAGTGCGAGCTTGTAATATTTTAAAACTTTGTTTTAGTTAAGAAGAACCTGTTCTATCAGCTTCACATTAGAATCATAGAATAGTTAGGGTTGGAAAGGACCTTAAGATCATCTAGTTCCAACCCCCTTGCCATGGGCAGGGACACATGATGTAATAACTTAAAATACTAAACCCATGATGCATAAGCTGTTAATTCATGGGACTGGCCAAAGTGGATTCATAAATGCTAAACTTTAAAGACTGGTCATTTTTTCTCACAGTAAGTCCCAGTCTGGAAAGGTTTGTCTGTGTTATTAACTATAGGCACAACAATGAACTGCTCATTTGCACAAATACTTACAGGAGTAGAGCTATTGACACAACCCTAAAGTGTCCACATACTGTTGGGCTGGTACAGGTTTCGTCTTTGCTCTTTTGGAAAAGCTTCATTGAAATTCTGTGCAAGTGTGAAGGGCTATCCGTGGAGATTATCATTGCTGTTTGAATCCACAGTTTATTTGCCCAGCTGTGTGTATGTGCCATCTTCTCTTATTTTCTGGTTTAAAATTTGTCTGCATTTGGTTTGTGATCCAGTTCCTGTCTGGCATACCATAACACAGCTGTAATGCACAAACCTCACTTCTCTATGTTGTCAGCCTGCATCCTGCAGAGCAGGTAAGAAAATTTTAATTCAGCTCTTATGTTTTCAACATTCTTCCCTTTTCACTGTGTAGTCATATGAAATTACTTGTTTAGGAGAGCAAAGGAAAGCACTCTGTTCCCGTGTAAGGAAATTTGGCTCCTGCTTGCCTTTGGTGACTGCTTCAGCAATAGCACAGAATTACACTGCTCTTCTGTTAAATCATAATGATAGTTTAGGCTGCTCTTTTAAATGTGATGGCCACATGCCAGCTTTCGGATACTTTTATTCAAGACTGCAGTAAAAGATGAGGGCAGAGAAGGAAATAACTGTATAGCTGAAGATACTGGCTACTGGGTCTGTACCTCTGTTAATGCGTGTGAGCCTTACATCAGGGACAGTTATCTGTAGCACCTGGAAACACAGGGAAAATAGTTACATATTGTTCCAGGAAGAGGCATCTTTATGCAGCTAATACATTGCCCATAGCTGATTAGATTTAACCCAGGGTTGAGAATAGCTGGCTGCAGGTACTAACAGACCTGACTCTAAAGCCTGTTTGCATTTGTATCCGGGGGCATGTAACTGTGTGGCTGATAGGCACTTGTAGTGGCTATGAAAAATTTCCTATTGGTTTAGCTCCCTACTGAATGCCAGGGTAGCAGAGGTCAGAATGTGTGGTGACGGGAGTGGGCTGCCTGTTGGGTGGGAGGTAGCTATTAAATTTGCTTGTTACAGTATGAAACACTGCTCTTGGACGAGGCAGCCAGAGGGTTTAAGCAGCATCAGTTCTAAATATGAATGAAATCTTAGATAGGGGATAGATTGAAAATGAACTATATTAAGGGTAGGAGGGATCACTGAACCTAACTTGGTGGTGTAGGTAACTCAGCTACACTGAGTGAAGTCTAAATGGAGGATATTTAATGAATTACTTTTTTAATAGCAGCACTGGCATAAGTAATTTTTGTTTGCAACAGCATATTCCTGTTCTCACCCTTCCCTGCCCTAGCCAGCTTGTTGGTATAAACACTTGAATGTTTATACAGTGATGCAGGTGAAAATTAAGTGCTTCTCTAAGGGATGGGAAGGTAAGAGATGACTATCAGATAGATCAGTTTCTTGAACTAATTTATTATGTGGACACAAATGTTTGTTCTGGCAAGCCTGGGGGAGCAATGAGGGCAGAAATGTATTGGCTCATAATGGTGGCTGCTTAAGTAAGGCAGCTGTTGTAAGAATATGCTTAAGAACAGACGATCCTGGGAAAGTGTTTCATGTTTTCTTTGTAACTTCTTTTTTTTTTCATGTTATGTCTCAATAAAACTTTACTTTGTTTTACTCTAGGTCTTCAAAACTAGGTACGAATGGTAAAGAATTAATCCTAATTCTATGAGGTTGTTTATGGAGAGAGCTATTTCTGTTTCTGTTATCAACTCACTTGTTATCTTTCTTAAACAGTACACAAGATCACTATGGAAACAGGGTACTTACAGATCAAATGAGAACAGAGAAAGGGGCTGGCAACCTGTAGCTTTTCTATGAAATGGGTACATCCAAGAATGGAAAAAGGCTGTACTGACATGAATTTTCTGCTTTGTGGATGTATGGCAATAGGATATCACACAAAATTCCAAGCTGACTGTTAAAATGCCAAATAATTTGAGTGAGATTTTCTGCAGTGCTTGTTCTTGCTTGCAACTTTAAATGGGGAATCTCAAACAATAAAAGTATTTATAGATCAACTGGTTGCAAGCTTGAGAGATCTTCTTTATGAGAAATCCTAAGATCAGGAGTGTCTGGAATAATTGCTTTTGCAGTCATTAAAAAATATGTAAAATAGAAGAAAACTTCCAGGTTGCACAGCAATATCGACACACTTGTGAGGTGGGCTGATGCCAACCTGATGACGTTTAACCATGCCAAGTGCAAGGTCCTACACCTGGGTTGGAGCACACCTGGTTTGGAGCAATCCCAGGCACAGCTGCAGGTTGGGCAGAGGAAAGATTGAGAGCAGCCCTGCAGATTGAGAGTCCCTGCAGGACTTGGGGGTGTTGCTCGATGGAAAAATGAACATGAGCCAGCAGTGTGTGCTTTCAGCCCAGAAAGCCAACTGTATCCTGGGCTGCATCAAAAGGAGTGTGACCAGCAGGTCGATGGAGGTGATCCTGCCC
>JANRGW010036221.1:11262-22422 GCA_024733675.1 Psilopsiagon aymara
ATGAGGAAGAAATTCCTTACTGTGAGGGTGGTGAGGCACTGGAATGGGTTGCCCAGGGAAGTTGTGAATGCTCCATCCCCGGTGGTGTTCAAGGCCAGGTTGGACATAGCCTTGGGTGATATGGTTTAGTTAGGGGTGTCCCTGCCCATGGCAGGGGGTTGGAACTAGATGATCTTAAGGTCCTTTCCAACTCTAACTATTCTATGGTTCTATGAATTTGCAGCAAGCGCAGTGTACAGTGATACAATGAACAGCCTGGAGTACTGCACAATAAAAGTTTAAATGTGTTCAGAATCTTTCAAACTGTTCATTAATTAAAGCAGACAACTTCAGACCTGAAGGAAAAATAGAAGCACAGCCAAAACTTTGCTGGCAGTTGTTTGATGGTTGAGTATGCTGGAGCAAATACCTCTTAGCTGGTCTCTCTCTTCCTTCCCTTCTTAGTTTTCTAGCCAAGAAGTGTGCTTTTTGTTGTCATAAAAAATAAGCATGTTTAAAAGAAACTTCGGAGTTGTGTAGCAGGGTGTAGCTTGCAGAAAGCTCAGTTTCTGGCTTTGGTAAGGCTACAGTTGTGTTTGTGAGGAACTGTGTGCTGTCCCTTTTAGATGATGTGTAGTGCAGCCCAGTTCTGGATGTAGTCTGTACAGAGATGTGGTGACTAGAAATTAACCAGACCTCTGGTTAAAAAAGAAGAGAAAATTAAGGATATTTGGAGAGCTATGGAATGTTTGCAAGGTAAGAGTAAAGTTTTGTGGATTTTGATGGGTTCCAGTAAACCACAGCTTCATAGTAATTCTTAAACTTTCTGGCTTATGGGTTTGTTAAATAAGGACCACATTTCTGTGTAGAAGAGGACGATAAATCTGTTCTGGCAGACTTCATGGTTAGTAGCATGTCTATGCGTGGCTGTATGCTCCATTTCAGTTTTGGAGTAGCAAATATTACAGTAAACTGGGTGGAAAAGGTGGAGACTTGCACAATAGATTTTATGCTGATGCATTTTGTCTTCAAGTAAAGTGAAAATAATTTGTCTTGAAGCTTTGCTGTGTTGAAAGACCATTTTAAACCAGAATTTTTTATGCCAGGGTGCTTATTGTAATGTTAACGCGTGTGTTTCCAGCCTTCTTTTCCAGAAAGTACTAAAATGTTTAGCCTTTTCTTTATTTTCCTAAATAAACAGAAGACTGAAAGCCAAGAGAGTTATATCCTCCAAGTTTTCAATTGTGTAAGCAATGCTAAAATAAACAGTTGACCCCAGATCTGTTGTCCTGCAGGCTATATCCTGTTTACAGGTGTAAGACATGGGTTTTCCATGCTCCCTCTTCCCTGATCTACAATTTCTCTCTTGCTTTGTGGACTACTGGGGGCATCTTTGTATTTGGTGCTGGAAAACCAGTTATGTGAGCTCTGTTTTTGTTCACATTAGGCTTCATCCTATTCATCAGCCAGTGGTGTTCTTCCCTTCCGTCTAGCATGCCTTCTGGCCTTTTGGATTTGGCATGACAAATGGTCTCCATTAGTAGTCTGTTTGTCTTGTTCCATTTCCTTTCCTGAATTCAATTGAAGCGGTAAAGCATCTCTGAGCAGAGAGGGTGCTTACATTGCATCTTGCCTGAGCCCCTCTTATGTGTGGTGGCAATCCACTTGCCCTTGTTTGGGAGTAAGTAACCTCATCCTGAAGGATGGATTCAATTTGTTGAAAAGGCAGTTTAATGCTTTTAAGTAGAATAGTAGTTTCTCTCTTTGAAAGTCTGGAAAAGACAAGATTTATTGTGGAACCTTACAGTAACAAATATTCACCAGGGGCATGACCCCTGTTGATCCAGGGTGAACACTACTCTACTCCAGTCTGATTTCAGTGTCTCTATCACTTGTAATTTCACTGGTAATCCAATGCTTAATTATTTCACAAGTGCCAAACTATTATTTGAAGGGGGGAAGAATTCAGGGACGCTAGATGAAAAATCAGTTCATTTCTGATTGTGTATCTTCTAATGTTTAAAATATACCTGCCAAATCACCTGTCTAGCTAGGCTTTCTTTTGCAAAAGGGTAAGAATCTGCTTGGACTAATAGAATCATAGAATAGTTAGGGTTGGAAAGGACCTTAAGATCATGTAGTTCCAACCCCCTGCCATGGGCAGGGACACCTCCCACTAAACCATGACACCCAAAGCTCTGTCCAACCGGCCTTGAACACCGCCAGGGATGGAGCATTCACAGCTTCCTTGGGAAACCCGTTCCAGCGCCTCACCACCCTTACAGTGAAGAACTTCTTCCTTATATCCAATCTAAACTTCCCCTGTTTCAGTTTGAACCTGTTATTCTTTGTCCTATCACTACAGCCCCTAATGAAGAGTCCATCCCCAGCATCCCTATAGGCCCCCTTCAGATACTGGAAGGCCTCCACGCAGCCTTCTCTTCTCCAGGCTGAACAGCCTCAATTTTCTCATCCTATCTTCATATGGGAGGTGCTCCAGTCCCCTGATCATAAGTGGTTGAGTTTTACTCTAAGCTAATCATTACTGGCTTTCAAGAAATTATCATCTAACTTTTTATATAAGAAAAATAAGATTTCTTTTACTGTATTCCATGAATATGGATTTTGGATGGATTATGGATGGATTTTGCCAGTTTAAATGAAACAGAAATGAACTGGCAATATTGATGCTTCAAAGGAGTCTACAGTTGATCAAGACTACTTTATCAGTTAATTGTTTGTAAATGTGTCCCTTATGCATGTAAAAGGGTTGGGGTTTTTTTGTGAGCACTAAGGTCTTTCATCCCTTCAGCTGCTTATGGAATACTAATGAAAGTAATGCATGTGCATCATGTGGAAAATATGCTGGCAGACAGATACCTGCAGTGTCTTTAAATGCTCTGGCATTGTCTTTGTTTAATCAGCATAGTTGATCCCTGCTTCCCCTAGAAGTTTATACTTTCAGAGTAAGATCAAAGGTTTATATGAAAATTTAAGCAAAAGTAGAATTCACCTATTTTAGCGATGAATGAATAGATAAACAGAAGCTTAAAAATAAAAACCTTAGGCACTCTGGTCTCTAATATAAAATGTCTTATAGCAACAATAATTACAGTAGTTACATATATTTAAAAATCAGACATCTGAGATGTCAGCAGAAGAATTTCCTGGAATTAAGCACCTATCTGATTAAAATTTTGTGATTTTTTTTTTTTCCTGATGCTTTCTAGCAAAGTAGATGTTTTATGCCTTGTTTGCATGCTTTGCTAAACTAATAAGCTGACTTGGCATTGAAAATGCTTTTGAGGAATGCCAAAGAAGTCCCAACCTTCTTAAGCTAAAGTAACAGTTAAAATATCTATTACAATTTTGGGGGTATTCTGTCTGCCTTTTTGTGGTGCTTATTCCTTTTATTACCATTTATCTGCTTCAGATGGCACAGAGCAAGCTGGGTGGCTGTCCCATTGAAGGCTCATTCCAGTAAAGGTTTAGCGAATGCGTTTTAGTGGAATAGAGAAAAAAGCCTGGGAGTATCAACAGTGAATTATGATGCAGATGCAGATGTGGTATCTTATTGCTGAATAGAAAATACATAACTGGAGTGATTTCAGTAAAACAACAGGGAAACTTAAGCAATTGCATTAAAACCAGATTGTGGCCAAAAAAAGGTCAGCAGTGTTTTCTGAATATTGCTCATCCTTCTTTAACAGAAGTGAATTTTAATGTGTTAATATTATATCTCTACTGTATGGCAAAGTAATGGCTCTTTTGGAAGGAAAAAATCACAGTATTTACTAATTGTCCTATCTTTGCAACTGACACCAATGCTCTGCGTTTGAAGCTGGATCCTCACCAGTAAATGCATTTGTGTTCAATTTGATAACACTTTTTTATATGTGTCTAAAACCTTAGCTGTTGTGTTGTGGTGCCAGAATACTTCTTTTTCTTTGTAATCATGAACTTATGAGTGGAATGGTGAGTTACACAGTTTCTAAGGAAACTGTGGGCATAATTCTATTCTATGAAAATGTTGTTCAAGTGACCTACCTTTTGTACCTCAGCCCAGTGCTTCTCACAGATACACAGTTTAAGTTTGAGTATTTGATTTAATGAAATAGTAGAGAGGTTTTCCACAAGACAAACTTCACAATTTCTTATTAACAGTGTTCCTGCTCCTAAGCAGTTTATCACACTGTGTGTTCCTTACTGGTCATCTTATAGTTTTTATCAGGTAGAATCTGTAAGTACGAGAAAGTTGAACATTCTTTGAAATAGCAACCTATTCAAAAACTCTCAAAACAATTTATTTACCCTTAATGGAAACTGACACATTCAGCTTCAACGGCATTGCTGCAGCAACTTTAAAATAAAATAGGGAAATTGGTGTTTTTCACTTTGCATATAATGAGATCAGTAGTTCTCCATATTCCTGAACTCTGCGACACTTAAGTGCAGTTTGGAGTAAGAGATGCTGACTACTGAACTTGGAATTGTCCAAGAAATGTGCCAGAATTGTGACTTTATAGGAATAAGCTTTTCTCAGTCATTTTCTCACTTTTTTAAATATTTTGCAATAGAATTAAGAGCAGACATTGAGCTGTGATTTATTTGATATGTTCCAGTTTTCCAAAGCCTTTTGCTAGTGAGTTCACTTAAATGTGTATCAAAATTGTGTTTGAAACAGTTACTTTTACTATTCTTACAACAAGCTTTTTCTTTGTTTTAGACAAAATAGGAAATAGGACCAAATATCTTTTGTGTTCTGTCTTCTCTGCATGCATGTGCATCTTGCTGGTAGAAGTAATGTGTTATTAATGCTACATGAGGCTGCTGCTCTTACTGCAAAACAAAGTCACTCTAGAGGCAAATCCCAAGGTACTGTATAGTTCTAGTGTCTCTTGGGCAGGTTTGCAGGATCCTATTACATCAGGCACTTAAATGTCATAAGTTTCAGAAGGAATTTACACTATTCTTCCAAAATATAAATCAAGGAACCCTCCCCCCTCACTCTTGCAGATAATAGTGCTAGTATCTGAAGCTGTGCATACCAGGGAAGAAAATTCTGCCTGAACTACAAAGAGATCTCGTGTCTACTTGCCACAGCATGTTTTTGAAGTCTTTTGTGTAATAGCAGCTGGTTTAAAGCACATTTTGTTGAGGAAAAATTGCAGTAGATCATAAACTGAGAAGGGCAAGCTTGTTTCTGATTTGTGTGAGAACATTCGATCTGATGAACATTGATGTTAGGCCAAGAAAATATTGAGTAATTTGAAATTTATTTTAGCTCTCCTCAAAAAGATATGGATAAGAAAACAGATGAAGAGCAGCTTCTGACTGCATGTAGCCAGTACCCTAAAGAAGCCGTGAGGAAACGTCAGAACTCAGGTCGAGGTTCCAGGGGCAGTGATTCTTCCAGGACCTCCAGGAAAAGCTTCAGGCTGGACTACAGACTGGAAGAGGATGTCACTAAATCAAAGCGAGGCAAAGATGGGAAGTTTGTCAACCCGTGGCCAACGTGGAAATCACCGACCTTGCCAAATATTTTGAAATGGTCCTTCATGGAAAAAAATAACAGCAACGTGCCATGCTCAAAGCAGGTAAATACTTGCATGTTTTCTGTTCTTGATTTAGACTGCTGTTATATATTATTTATTAATTGATAAAATAGAAGAGTTTCTAACTAACACATATTAGTCACCTTTTGAAGACTTTTCCAAGTCTTCTTTTTTCTGATTTTATTATCACCTATTCTTTTCAAAAGATGGGTTAATACTTTTTGCCTCTATTTTTTTCTGTCCTGTCTGTTAGTTCCACACCCTTTGATTTATCCAATTCAGTTTATATTTACAAAACCAGCAAAAATGGTTCCCCAGCTCAGTCGTAAACTACAGTTATACTCTCTCCTTTTTAATACGTGTTGCCTTGGGAAGCGTACTGCTAAACGTCATTTGTACTGCATGCACTAGCTGTGGCATATCTCATTTTACATGTTTGCCTTTTTTTCCTGACTGCCATTTACTACATAAATAACATCTCTTTTTATATTTTTAAATAAAAATGTAATTACTAGTTGCTGCCATTTACTTATGAAAGTATTTTTCTGCTTCAGTACACCAGGAGAAAAAAAATGCCTGTGTTAAAAGGAGCCTGAGCAAGTATTTGTTCTGAGATACTGAAAGTACAGAGCCAGTTTACTGGGAAACACCATTATCTTTTCTTGCTGTATTACTTCTGTCAGATATTGTATATAAAAAGGAGGTGTGGAAGCAACCTCTGAGAGAAGCTTCTTTTTCCATGAAGAGTTGTAGATACTGGAAAGTCACAGGTTGTCTTTGTGGCCACAAGGAGCATTACGGGTGGCTACAGCTTGAACAGTTGGGATTACCTCCCAGTGTGTTTTCTGATGTGTTGACTGCACTTTGGAAAAGCTGTGCTGAAGGATGCACAGCCAGGGAAAGCATTTTTGAACAAATAGTTGTTGTTAATGCTGTTCAGCAAATAGGAAGGCATGCATAAGCTATAAATCTCAGTCAGTATTTAGAAAAGAGCTTATGCTTTTAATTTTATCTTATGGAATTACCTGCAAAAGAAGGAATTTGATCAGCTTTACAGGCAGGAAAATGGTGTTACTTACTACCACATGATGGTCAGAGGTTTGGGGATTTCTTAAGGATATGTGGCATGGAACGCGTTTAAGAAAGAAATAATCTCAGCTATAATTTTTCTATTATAATAATTTACCTTCAGAAAGAAGTACAGCAAACACATGTCCATCTTGTGTGCCTTACACCAGTTTACTGTTTAAATACGGAGTCCTGCTTCTAGACATTATCTGCACCTTGTAGTAGTAACAGCAGTTGTACCTCAGTGTGTACTGCTTTCTAAGCAGTGTGCTGCATTTTCATATGTTGGCCCCATTTGTGTAGAATTCACACCTTGTCATTTTCAATTGCCATTGAGCCACTGCCCTATTCCCTCTGTATAAAACAGGCTTCCTATCTTGCCAGCACCAGTGGGAAACCTTGTTAGTGACTGAAGTACGTAGAAGACAGTGCTAAGGTACTACAGAGTGCAGAATATACAGCTCTCTGATGGCAGTGGACAACTGCAGCACTCTAATTTACAGGTTATCCCTGCAATAAAGGATGTTTACAAAGAAATCTACACTGTGTCAGTTGTAAAGCTGTTTCTCTGACCCAGCTGGGATTCATTTTGAATTAATTTTATTACTTTACATATGAAATCTTTTAATTAAATGTCTGCAATTATTCAGGAGACAGTGAAATAAATCAGAAATAGGAAAACCTAGATAGGGATCAATGAAATGCATTCCTGAGACCTCAGCCATTTTGATTCTTGTTCCAGCTACATTTGTTCCATGCCTAAATCAACCTGTAAAGCACTTCTGAGCTTGTTTGAAATTCAGACTAAGGGCTTCAGACTAAGGGCTCCATATCTTATTTAGCACTGCTAGCTAGCATTCCCTTCAAGTACACTCCTACTTCAGTTTCCACATTGAGTGTTACTAGTGCTACCCTGCAATGCTGGGCAGGTTCAGTTTATCTGTACCAAGTGCTTTGCATATGGAAAAAAGCATATTATCTGGGATATGTACTTCACTCTGTAAAAGCTATATGTATTATAATCATGCCTTCACAGCGAGTCTGTATCATTGCCTCGAATGCATAGGTTTCTTGTATTTTCATTACAGGCTTTATGAATAACTCTTTTCAGTGCTGTTTGGAGTATCTTTAATTACTAGTTGTTGGACCAGCCATTTAGATTGTTCTCATTTCTTTAAAATCCAGTGGTATTCCAGTATGCACTAAGCACCAAAAAATCCTCAGCTAATTAGTTAGTCTTACCAAAGCCCGTCATGTGTTTCTTCTTGCTTTGCATTAGGAAGGAAGGAAGAACACGGGAGGGGGAAGGGGCACAGCAGGAGGAATTTTGGTATTACTCCAGTGATGAAGATAAGCCAGTATTAGGCATGCTTTGCTTCTGTTGGTAGCTGGTTTGATGTGACTGCCATAATTCAAAGGTCTGTTACAATCCTTGTAGTATTAATATGTTTCTGGTTGGTATGACAGAGAACAGATAAAAGTCACATAAGTTTATGTATTTTGTTCATTATTTGTATTCTGTTGTATGAGTTTTTAAGAATTTCATATGCAGTATACTGCCAATAGACCTTGTGTTTTAGTTTGAAATCTTACGAGTTGAGTAATGAGTCCTTATTGCTTTAAAAGGTAACTCTGGGGATTTTATAAATATTAAATGTATTAAAAAAAAAACCAAACAAGCAGAGTCCATGCACTGAGAAGGAATTTCTTTAGTGATTTCCCTGTGTGATTTACTGTGATAGCTCAACAAAATGCCTGAGGAATCACTGAATCAAAAATCTCTGAGGAATCATTGATTTGTACCATAGGTCTGTGTATCACAAACCTGCAGATCCTCATATGGAGTCTGTGCTTTCCCTGTTATGCTGCCTTTGTGCTCCTGGTTTGCCTTCAACTTCTGTTCACACAATTTCATTGAAATAGATCCGGATACCAGTCATTTAAACTGTGTTACTCTTTAGTTATCAGTCTTCTTGTGTATCCTTTACAAATGCCTTTTGTAGTGATTAATTCTACTTTTAAATCAACTATTCAAAATACTTATTGGTGTCAATGCCACTGACATCCCTGTAAAGCCTTGAATAATGCAAATGTGTTAGGGTTTTACCTGAGCCAGGCAGCTAATCCCCGTACAGTCACTTGCTCACTGGTGGAACTGGAAGGCTAAAAGTGAGAAAACTTGTGGGTTGAGGTAAAGACACTTTAACAGGTAAAGCAAAAGCTGAGTGTGCAAACGAAGGAAGAAATTCATTCTCCACTTCCCATGGACAAGGTGGGTGTTCAGCCATCTCCAGGACAGCAGGGCTGGTCCACCACATGTAACAGTTACTTGGGGAAGCAAACACCATTACTCTGAATGACCCTCTCTTCCTTCTTCTTCCCCAGCTTTATATACATATGAGCATGATGACACATGGTGTGGGATATCTCTGGGGTCAGTTGTCCCAGCTGTGTCCCCTCCCAGCTCCTTGTGCACCGCCAGCCCGCTGGTTTTGGTGCTGTGTAAGCACTTTTCAGCAATAGCTAAATCATCAGTTTGTTATCCACAGTTTTTAGCACAAAGCCAAAGCACCATAAGAGCTACTAGAAGGAGAATTAACTCTATCCCAGGCAAAAGTAGCACAGTATGTTTGAGTTCCAGTGAAGAACTTCTTGTTCACATCTGGCAATTAGCCAGTTCTTCATCCATTTAGTATTATTTGATCTATTGCATGATGCTAATTTTACAAACTAATTTGTGCCAAATGTCAGCAAAAATAAAGTGGGTTCATTTAAAGTTCTTAGAATAATTTCTAGTCTACCTCTAAAACTAGCTACTTGAAAAGAACATTTTCCATTAAAAATGTGCATGCTGACCTAAACTGCATTATGACAATTACTGTATTTCATATCTGAGTTGAATTTCTTTGGTAGAATCTGATTTGTTGACTTAACCACCTGTAATCTGTGGGTTGTCCTAACTTCCATTTTGGAGTATTATGTTAGTGTTTTGGCTCTTCAGCCTTTTTATTTATTTTGTTTTAAGCTGAAGTGTCACAATATAACACACTGTGTCGTACAGATTTCTCCTGCCACTGTCATTCCCGTGTACGTAGAATGAAATTAAGTGATGCTTCTTTCTTGGAGAAGCAGCAGTTTGTCTAATACTCATACTTTGTTTATTCTTATATGAATTAAGTGATTGTATTGTGCTAACCTTACATTCAGTTTTATAGAAGACTATCTATTTCTCCTTCCTGGAGACAGTAATGAAACTTTTTCAGTAGACATGTCTTGTCCATTAGCGCTCAGAAAAAGCAATGTCATGAATATTTTATTACACTGCAGGGGGGTGGAGGAGTGTGCGTGTTTTGTTCTTTCCCACCATATGCCCTCCAAATCAATAAAATATCCAAATCAATAAAATATCAAAATCAATAAAATATTGTGGAGAAAATAACTTTCCTGAACCTGTCAGGACTGTTTTAGCAAGGGAAATCCTAGAATCTCTAAATCACAGCATCAGCTTGGCTTTTAAGGCAGCAGGTCAGCTGTGTATAAGCTTTGCTGATAGTGTTAATCTACTGCCCTAGACCTAAAGAACTACAGCAGCAACCATTGCAGGGAGGGCTTCACTGGGAACCAAGGTGATGGGACATCTGTGATTACCAGGAAGAATCAGGAGTCTGTGGAAGCTGCTAGGACAGGCAAAATCTTTTGAAGTGATATAAGGAATTCACACCAGAACTGTCTGGAGGAGAGCCTTATCCATGCTGTGGCTGCACTGGAAGTGGTCAGGAACTCAAGACAACTTTGTTTGGTTGCTTTGGTTTGGCTTGTGGGGTTTTTTTTTGTTTGTCGATTGGTGGGGTTTTTTTTGGGGGGACAGTGGTGGTGGTCTTATTATTGATTAGGAAAACTCTTTATTATTACAAATAAAACTTGTGCACAAACATTTCAACCAAACTGCAGGTAGCAACATAACTGCAGTTCAAAATGAGAGGATGAGTGGTGGTTGGAGATGAGTTTCCATAGGTAACATACAGCCATGGCCCCCTTTGTGTCAACTTGAAGCTGTACATAGAATTCAGTTTGGAAACCGATCGAGCTGAAAGCTGTCTGTTTTCCTCCTCTGGATTAATGCTCAGCTGGGTCAGTTCTCTGACTGGCCAGACTTGAGTGGGGACTGCACAAGTATTAACAGTGGAACAAGAGGGCAGGTGGGGAAGGTTTCTTTGTTACACTGGAGTATGGACTTAGGTTGATGTGAAGTTGTTTGTGGAAACTGCATCTTGAACATATGAAGAGATCAGTATAGTGATTTATTCAGTAATAATTAATCTTTAATTACCTTGAAGGCTTCAGTAAAACATCGTGAGAAGCACAGCTATGTGCCTTAAGGTCCATCATAAAAATGATTTTGTTTTTTGAATGTTAGACTCATAGAATCATAGAATAGTTAGGGTTGGAAAGCACCTTAAGGTCATCCAGTTCCAACCCCACTGCCATGGGCAGGGACACCTCCCACCAAACCATGCCACCCAAGGCTCTGTCCAACCTGGCCTTGAACACCACCAGG
>JANRGW010036223.1:0-42223 GCA_024733675.1 Psilopsiagon aymara
GACTTGTTCCAACAGTTCCATGTCCTTTTTATGTCGAGGACACCAGAACTGCACACAGTACTCCAAGTGAGGTCTCAAGAGAGCAGAGTAGAGGGGCAGGATCACCTCCCTCGACCTGCTGGTCACGCTCCTTTTGATGCAGTCCAGGATACGGTTGGCTTTCTGGGCTGCAAGAGCGGAGTGCAGCCAGCTCATGTTCATTTTTCCATCGACCAACACCCCCAAGTCCTTCTCCTCAAGGGCTGTTCTCAATCTCTTCTTTGCCCAATGTGGAGCTGTGCCTGTGATTGCTCCTACGCAGTTGTAGGACCTTGCACTTGTCATGGTTAAACTTCATCAGGTTGGCATCAGCCCACCTCACAAGCATGTCAGGGTTGCTCTGGATGGCATTCCTTCCCTCCAGCGTATCGACTGAACCACCCAGCTTGGTGTCATCGGCCAAGTTGTTGCGGGCGCACTCAATCCCACTGGCCATGTCACCAACAAAGATGTTGAACAAGACCGGTCCCAACACCGATCCCTGAGGGACACCATTCATTTCTGGCCTTCAGCTGGACACTGAGCCATTGACCACAACTCTTTGCGTGCAGCCATCCTGCTAGTTCTGTATCCACTGAGTGGTCCACCTATCAAATTGATGTCTCTCCAACTTAGAGACAAGGATGTCATGTGGGACAGTGTCAAACACTTTGCACAAGTCCAGGTAGATGACACAACTGCTCTACCCCTGTCCATCAGTTCTGTAGCCCCACCATAGAAGGCCACCAGATTGGTCAGGCAGGATTTCCCCTTAGTGAAGCCATGCTGGCTGTCACCAGCCACCTTGATGTTCTTCATGTGCCTCAGCATGCCTTCCAGGAGAATCCGCTCCAAGATTTTGCCAGGCACAGAGTTGAGACTGAGTGGTCTGTAGTTCCCTGGCTCATCCATCTTTCTTGAAAATGGGGGTTATATTTCCCTTTTTCCAGTAATCAGGAACTTCACGTGACTGCCATGATTTTTCATACCTTTATTATATCGCAGATCATAGCCTTTATATGCTGTACTTGAGGCTGTACTTTGTGACTGTTGAGGAAGTGAAGGTAGGAGAGAGTGCCTCATCACTTGCTTAGTGCAGTTCTGTGTAAAGAACATACTAGTTTTTGCTGGTACCTGCATCCATTTCTACACCTGGGGTTTTGGATTTAAAGTATTAAATTTTTTGAATCTGAGCACATCTCCCTATCCTCCAAAAGTCAGCAGAATTGCTTAAGAAATTCCTTTAGCATAGTTGTACTGGTGTAGCATCTTTGGCCATTGAAGCTTATTCTGCTCCTCTATTTCAGGAATATTTTCCTGCAGAAGTGATGAGGTTATATACATATATTTGTGAAAATATACAGAAATAAGAAAAAGCTCTGCTTGCTGCAGAAAAAATACTGTTCAGTAATTCCAGTAGAAAAAATACTGTTCAGTAATTGCACCTATTTGCCCTTCTGTTTCTTAGATGCACACTGCCATTCACTTTACTGCTTATCATTGGGTGTGTATGTTGGTCTTTATTTGTGTGGGTAGTTCCCTACCAAAAATTGGATGAGCTGCTTCTTTTGCAGAACACTTGGGGCCAGTAGTTGGTCACAACCACTGTGGGTTCGTTCTGCATGGGTAAATACTGCTTTTCAGTTCCTTGTACTGTTTGGACTTGTAGTATGTTTTTAGTTTAATTTTTGTTCATTTCTCTAATCTAAACTGTGATAGGGTGAAGTTTGTGATTTGACAAATATACACTTCAGGAGAGTAAGTTGGCAACAGTAATTTTTATTTGCTCTATTAGGAAATTTTCTTTTATCTAATAGTGATAGTGCTTACTTAAAAGTGTCAGTTTTAATTTACTTCTGCAATTCAATAACTTTTAAGAAAGGAGCTTGCTTTCTCAGCCTTTCTGACTGGGACAAGCAAGCATCAAAGCAAGATGATTTTAAAAATGTGTGTAAGTGGTATTTCAGAGGCAAATAAGAGCAAGCTTTGTCATCTTCTGGAACATGTGCCAGGTTTTGGTCGGTGTGGTGGGAAGCCCCAGCTGTCAAGTCTGTTTGGGTAACTTAGCTTAGCATTGTGCTGATTTAGCTCTGGTTTCAAGGTATCTTGCATACCTAAAGCTCAGCATAAGGGCAGATTATCTGCCTCAAAAGTTCACTTATGTGTTCCTTGGTAATGAGAGAAAGAAAGGGGGTGTTGCTGCTATGAGTTGCTGCAGGAAAAAACCTTCCCCTCCTCTACCCTTTTAGTGATTACATGTGTGCTGAAAAAGGGCTGGGTTTATGTGTCTTTATGTTGTGACCATTGCTCATTGGAGCTCCTGTATTTTTTCATACCATTTAATAGAGGTATTCATTTGGAAGTTTATGGTGTCATTACTGATTTATAAATCATATTGTAATTACATGTGAAGGTCATTACCTGGTGAGCATTGTGCAGTACTGGAAGGCAGGGACTCCTAGTTGAAGTTTTGACACAATCTTCTTGTGATATGATAAGAGAAAACTTTTCTGAGGAAATGATCCCTTGAGATTTTCCATTATAATTTTCTTTAGATTGGATAGAAGGAAGAAATTCTTTACTGTAAAGGTGGTGAGGCACTGGAATGGGTTGCCCAGGGAAGCTGTGAATGCTCCATCGCTGGTGGTGTTCAAGGCCGGGTTGGACAGAGCATTGGGTGTCATGGTTCAGTGTGAGGTGTCCCTGCCCATGGCAGGGGGGTTGGAACTGGATGATCTTAAGGTCCTTTCCATCCCTAAATATTCTATAATTGCATAATTAAAGGATCAGGTACTAAGAGCTTGTTTTGTTTATTGGTGCTCATTTGTATATTAAAAACTGATAATTGTGTAGATTTCTATACTTTTTAAAATACTCAGCCGTCACTGTTGTCCGTATAGTGTGGAAGGCGCCATGGGAATGTTGCTGTTGATAAGGCAGTACTCAGGCTGCTGTTCTGATGTGTTTTGTTTTGGTTTTTTTTTCTTAATTTCTCTTTAAACAGTATTGTCTACACCTTTGCTAAGCACAGTTTGGCAGCGGGTAACAGCCAGAGGGAGCGTTTACCCTGAGGAAACATTAACTGTTACCATTTGCCTTGCCATCAGTAGTGACAGACTTGGTGGGGTGGTGGTGGAGAAAGCAGAGGTCTAATGAAAGAACAGCCATTGGCTACCTCTTTAACCTGGGGAGGGGGATGATCTTGAAGTAGACAACTGCTATTTAAAGAACGGGGTAATTAGTAGTCTTGTCAGTCTGCAGATTAGCATTTTGAATCGCTTTCACTTAAAATGCAAACTGCCTTTATTATTTCTGTCTTTCAAAAAGCACATAATTGAAAACTATTTTGTTGTCTGAGGTGCTTCTTTGAATTGCCTTCAGAAATGAGATTTATTTTTATTTTATTTTTTTTTCATCAGAACAAATGGATTTAGGAGTTCACTGAATGGCAATATGTTCAGATGTGTTTCATGCCTTGCATAGCCCCACGTTTTCTGAGGTTTGACAGGTAGAATGGCCTCACCCCACTTTATTTCTTGTACAGAGTAGCAAAAACAACCTAACTCATCATCTCCACATTGATCTTACAATGAATATTAATTAGGTTATGAATATTTCATAGTATCTCAGTAATCTTTTAATGATTTTTTTTTTTCCATTCTTCAACCGACTCATGCTGGGTTCCTTTTCTGCATTCCCTGTTTCCAAGTGGTATTTGTCCTCTGATGGGCTGACTGACTTCTGTAATCCAAAAGCCACTAGCTGGTCAACATCAATGAAGTAATATACCTAAAACTTGGAAGCAAGAATATGACAATTTTTAGATGTTTGAACATGAGCTCACCCTAATGTGTTGTGGGGTTTTTGGAGTTGTGTTCCACTGTGTGCCCCTGCTCCCAATTTGTTTAAATATTTATTTAATCTCTCTTTACTGGGTTTCTGATTTAGGGGGAAACACTAAAGTAGTTGTGAGTACAGTGTCCTGGTGTTTTTGGAGAGGGAGGAGGGAAGGTGTGAAAGCATAGAGTTCTGGTAGATACTGCTGGTTTGGAAGTTTCTGCTCTAGCTGCTGAGGATAAGAGGATCCCAACTGGGGAGGAGGGAGGGAGGAGGAAGTCTAAGACTCTTTACTGGCGGTAAGTAGCTGGCCTTTAAATGTTAACAAAAAGCTTGATAGCTGTTTTTTTAAAGCAACTCAGAGAGTAAAAGCACTTTAGGAAAATTATGAGCACATCACTATTACTTTCAATTGCAAAGTTTAACAAACTTTGAATTTCATTCCATTATTTACTTAGTGTTAATAGTTTGTAAAAAAACAATGCAACAAAAAACTTATATAACATGCTTCATGTTTCTGCTTGTTTTATTTCTAGCATATTATCAAGTTTCACCGTGCCTCAAAAGCAAATAAAAAGCCCATGCAGTTGCCAAGATCTATGGTTAAATCCCTACTCTACCAGATCCTCGATGGAATCCATTACCTCCATGCAAACTGGGTGCTTCACAGAGATCTGGTAAGCGTCACATGTATTACCTGGTTAAGAAAATTTCACGTGTGTATCGTTGGGTAGGAGAAGAAAAGTCCCTATTAGTAATCTTCCATATCGATCCGTACAGCTCTTCCTGTTATTGTCGCAGGAAGACTAATGGAGACTTTAAGCATGAAAACAAGCTATGTTTTCACATTGTTTTTATCTGAGTCATCTGAGCTCAGACAATGATGCTAGATCCGGTAAAAGGTTTGCAGATACCAATATCCAAAAACAGCACATGAGTCAGCTGATATGGGTTGGGTGAACATTCTTATAAGTTTGTCCATGACTTTGAAAAGGCATTTAAGTAGGAAAGTGATTGATACCCTTGTACATTGTTTGGCTTACGTGCAAGTTACCATAAAAGCTAGTGAAAAAGTAGTTTTTTCGTAGAGTATTTCTTTTCCATGTGTTATTTTTTCTGACCGTGGGAAGAGAACTATGAAAGGGTTGTCATCTTGAAATTTCTCATGACCTGAAGTGTCTCTGAAGATTGATTGCAGATTACAAGGGCAGCTGGTTGCCTTGTCTTAGTTACCCTTTTCCCCTTGAAAGTTTCCCACTACTCCTCTTACTTCAGTGAAGTGCTACCAAGGGTTGCAAAGACTACTACCAATATGGGTGTAGCTACTTGCATTTTAACTGGAATCTGTGGCATGAGACACGATGGTTAATGTGCTAGAACTGTTCTGATAGTTATGCTATTGTAACATCAGTAGTAGCTAACAGCACTGTAGGAAGCACAGTGTAATCTGTGTATAACGCTGCTGCTTTTATTCAGTTATTTTTCCATAGTTGACCTAGGACATCAAAATAGGGATGTACGTCTAGAAACTTATAATCACAAATAAAGTTTGGTGAGGCATAAATTTTTATTGGGTCTTTAATAGCAAATAGGGGCTTGGATTAGTTTTTGAGTGTAGAGCAAATGCTTTCTTAAAAGATAAGAAAAACTAAGGCAGGCCTGAAATAGAAGTCACAGACATCTGAAATAAATTCTATTTTATTTTTTTCATGATAACTTATAACAGGGGCCAGCAGTGGGGTTTCAGGCTTTGGTACGCAGTATTTGTTTATTACCTTTTTCCTTAGTATTTATTGTAAATTTTTTTGTTAAATTCCAGATAATAGTATACTTGGTGGGAGAGCGAGGTCACCTTTGGAATAGTAACTGTAAGCAAAAGCAGGAAGCAAGTACAGCCCTGATTCTCATGCTACAATTACTGCTTTCCTTAGGAGACAGCTGCTGCTTTGGCAGAGTTCGGAGATGTAATTAGATACAGCTTGAGAAGGAACACCTGAAAAATCTATATTCAGCTATGTTTAGGGGAAGTATATGTGTTCATGGAACTATTAAGTGTATATACACTCAGGTGCCATATACAAACTTGGCATCTTGATAGGAAATGAAAGATGGTATTTAATATGATAATAATGAATACACTTGAGAATTATCTTGCTGGTGTTGCTATTTCCAGCCTGCAGCACCAGGTGTTTTGTGTGCCTAGTACTGCTACTTCATAGGTCTTATCTGGTGTTGATGAGTTGCAGCAAAGCTGATGCCTAGTATCTCCATCTTTTTCTTTTTTTGGACCTTCAGGAGGTGATAGCAGCTGTTATAAAAAGATATCTGTTTTTCATGTCTCTGGAATGAGAGTGCTTGATGATGTTGGCATAACAGAAATGGGAGAACAGAAATTTTTGAAGTCTTTATGTGTTCTTGGTATGCAAATAACTTTAAGATTCTGAGATACCTCAGTGAGAGAAAGGAAACCATTAAAAATACTGCTCTTGTACGCTACTGATTTAAAGGTGTATTTAGAGTCTTTGCCTTTTTAAAAATTGCTGCGAATTCCTGAAGCATTCAAGTATTTCAAATAGTTATTTTGTACCTTGAACACAGTAAGAAAAACCTGATATCATTCTGGATGTGTCCTGTCTGGTCTTGAAATTAAAAGTTAATGCAATCATTTAGTAACCAACTTAAATTCTCTGCTAATTAAAAATTTCATATACTCCTAATTTTTATTCATACCCTCGGACCTGTGATTTTTGCTTCCAAGAGTGGAAGCTCCAGCATGATTTCACAGGGATCAGTTTCTTACCTAATACATACATACCAACTGTTCAGTGTCTTAAGATGGGGAGCAGTTTGTCTGGTGTTTTTCTCTTAGCTGTTTTAATTTGCATCTGCTAGAAAAATATTTTTTTCTATTTTATGTAAACTAAATTTTGCATCAAGACACCTTGTACTTTGCTGGTTTAATCTAACTCTGTTCTTACTTTTTTTAGCATGTGTTTGGATGTAGACCAAAGATGGCAACATCCATGAAAGTCATGATGCTCTTATTTCATTGCTTTAAAAAAAAAGAAGAGATTTTCCAAGAATGTTATCATAATATTAGTTGAGTCTGCTGAGCCATAGAAATGACCTACATAATCTATTTAATAGATTTTGCAATGAAGAAACATAAACATGGTAGGTAAGGTATTTGTGAGAGTACTTCCTTGGAGGTATTTGAAGAACGTTGTTTAAGTCTTAGTTTGTTACTGTCATAGAATTTTTAAAGAAGCTGGAATACCAAATGTGCTTTTCAGAAACCCCTGGTTCTCAGAATACTAAATGTTTTTTAGAAACCCCTTGTTCTCAATGGATCTGTATTTTTAGATACCTTAAAAGTGTTACTCAATTTATTTTTAAGATCAGCAGTAGCCAGCAAAAGCATAACAGAGTAATAAAACTGATGAGCAGTGCAAACTTGCAGTCTTGCAATACTATATCCTGTCTTTTGGCTGGGCTAATGGATAGTTTCTGCCACAAGGAGACAGTCTTGTTCCCCTCTTCAACACCACTAGGAATTGCCATTTCTTCTGATGGCCTGGCAGATGACACACCTAACTCATCGTGAGCTCATTCAGGGAGTTAATCCTGCAGAAATTGAGCTCTGCAGGAGAAAAGTGAGTACTTTTTACGAGTTTTAACTCCCCGAAGGATCTCACTAGGTGTTTCTGGCTTACATCTGCAGGAGTTGGCACAGAAGAAGCGTGAGACTGAAGGTAGTGGCACTATCATCTGCCATTACATCAGATTATTTCATTGTTAAAATGCACTTTTTTTAATTCTCAGATAAAATGCAAGTGTTTTTAGAACCTTAAATTCAGTTGTGGCTCTAAATCACTGTAATTTTTATGTTCACCTTGAATCTCTTCTAATGTGAGACTTACGTCAGCTTAAACTTTTCTAACAGAAGTCCAGATGTCAGAAAGTGTCCAAACTGAGGCAAATTACAACACCAAATGGACTCTTGCTTACACTTTTAGAAATCTGAAAATAATTTAGTGTAGTGTATCTTGCAGCTTCTTGTAATACCAGGATTGTTTTTGGCTTTTTTATCCTTAAGGTAGCTAAAAGGTCCGGTAGCTAAAAGGTCCTGAGTGACTATTGAGGTATATTTTTTTGGCCAACATGTTAATTTCTGTCAATTAAGAAAATAGCAGTAGCTTTTTTTATGGCAAGATTCAAACTAATACAGAATATGGGGCAGGAGCATTAGAATTCTGGTTTCTTTGAAGTTCTTGGCGCAGTTTGTACACCTTGGAGTTGATGTAAGTCTGTAAAAATCCATACGCTTGTTCTCTTATCAAGCCATTTGGAATGCAGTTTTATGGATGAATTGCATGTTGTTGGGCATCAATAATTTTGCCTTTTCAACATAGCAGCATTCCTGAAAGCTACACGTGGGAGGAGGGAGGCTTTGCTGGCTCTGCTGGCTGCTGGGATATTTCATTATGAACAAGAGCTTAATACAGACAGACATTAGAGAAATAACCTGTTAGTACTAAGCTTTTGATTTTTAAAGTGTTCTGTATACAGCGTGTCCGCTTGAACCAGAATTGTGCTCTGTACCTTGAGTCAGAGCAAGCTAGAAGATGCAGCACATGGAGTGTAGTATTTCAGGGTATTATGATATCTTTATCCCCTCCTCCCCCAAATGTGAATTAGATTCTACAAGAACATTCAGCAAAGGCCTTACTTTGCAGAGACATCTAAAAATGGTAATCTTCCATACAGCATTCACTTTGTGCGCTCATGTTGGCAACAGAAAGGATTCTGGCACTTTTTCTTGTGCTAATAACCCTTCTGTAGTTGGTGTTAGTTGGTTAAGGACAAAAGCAGGCAGAGACCACTTCCTTTAGAACTTGATAAAAGCAATTTCTATACGTAATAGGATGTGTTTTCCTGGAGGAAGGTATTATCTATGAGGTGTTCTAAGTGCACAGAAACGATACTGAGGAATTCATTTGAGACTCCACTTATATCCTTGAGCATTTCTTTAGAATACTGCTTACTGTTATTAAAACTACTGGTTGAAAAATGAATGTTGGAAAACAAATTCACCAGAGAAATGCAGTTTTACCCCCCTTCCTCCTAGGATTGTGTTAAATGGTTGCTTTCAGCATTCTGAAATCAGAAACTTGCTCATTGCAAGAGTCATATAAACTACCTTTGTAAAATGAGCCAAGTTCCTAAATATTAAATACTTGTTGTTGAAGAATTTCTCTACTTTCTTTTGTATTGGCCCTCTACAGCTTTAGAATGTTTAAGCTGACTGCATGGGGCTTTTTTTACAAATAAAACAGATTATCTTACAGCAGGAGTCTTTTAGATAGAACAACAGTAAAATAAGAGGAAATACGCAATGTTTGACACACCTTTAAATTCAAAATTTTGATTTCATACAGAAGGCACAGTTAACATGTCCTGGTGGAACAGAAGGTGTCCATGAGTCTTAAATTGCAGAGATTTTTTTTTTAATTTCCTTTTCACTTTAATAATTGATGTGTATTATTCTGGTTAGAAAGAGATTTAGGTGTCTAAAGTATAAGGGTGCCAGAGGGTAGTTTATAGGTGACATTGTTCTCTGGGTACGCTTGGATGCATAACTTACTGTTGATGCAAGAGGAGGCCATGCTGCCTCTATTTCTCTCTGTTCCACTCTATTCTTCCTCCAAGCTGGGGATTGTCAAGGTTTGTGAAGAAGTGGTTGACCCGTATGCAAACTCGTTCCCCAGTCTGGTTTGGCACACAATTGCATAAATGTTTAGGTAAGGTGGATATATGGGCAAGATGGATGTGCGTGTGGAAGCCCAGTGGCCAAGGATGGGACATAAGAGAAGAATAGATTTCAGTTTTCAGTGGCGTTATCCTATTCTGCTGGCAGTGTTAAACATAGAATCATAGAATCATGGAATAGTTAGATCTGGAAAGGGCCTTAAGATCATCTAGTTCCAACTGCTCTGCCATGGGCAGGGACACCTCCCACTAAACTATGCCACCCAGGGCTCTATCAAACCCAGCCTTGAACATCGCCAGGGATGGAGCATTCACAACTTCCATGGACAGCCCATTCCAGTGTCTCACATATAGTTTGTAATCCTTCTTAACCATTCTGGTACCTGTAAATTTGTTGGTGCCTTCCTTATCTGCAGGTGAAGATCATGTATGTGATCTGTAGTTTGCTTTGCTGTTGTGTGTATTAGCAGAAGCTATTTTTGTTGTGTGCTTAAGCTAATCAGTTTGTGTTTCTTTCTGGAGTGCATTATGGAGCGTTAGTACACTTCTGCCACCTGCAGAATTTATGGAGTGCTAATCTGGGCATTTTTTTATGGAAGACATAACAGACAGCTCAGGTTTGATATAATTTTGACTCCGCCTATCTGCTTATATAGCAAATTTCAATAGACAGCCTTTGGGATGATCAGACATGAGCTCCTAGATTCAGGCTTTTAGCAGGTCGCCTGAATATCTAGCCACTGCAGTAATAGTGAACCCTGTATCTTTCCAAGGGTAAGTCATAAGCGGAGCCAAGAGACACTGTTGTAGTGACTGGTGCATGCTGCAGTTGGCCAGAACAAGGTTTTTTTCCTTGGTGCTCCAGCTCAGTATCTCTTCTGGAGTGGTGTGTAGTGGCCAATGTAACAGTTGTTCTCTCTCAGGGTTATCTGGAGACTGTTTTGTTTTTTTTTTTTCCAGAAGTAAGTCCAAACTGAAGGGACCAGACATGACTTTATGTGGGAATTGGCAACTTCTGTCTTCCTCAGAGGCGCAGCCAGATCAGGAGTGGTTAAACTAATTAGTGTTTCATCTTCTAACTGAAAATTTGTGATTTTAAAAAAGAAATTGCTTCTCAGTTTCTTCAGAATATTTTAAGTGATCCATCATGATGTTTGTATAGAAAACCAAGATTTTAGTAAATTTTCAGTAATTCAATTGTATTCAATAAAGCTCCAACAGTTTTCAGATTTTTAGTTGACTGATTGACTTCCAGTTAAGGGGTTAATTAAAAAGCCAGTAATTTTCTCGTAAGAATCCTCCTCTACCCAGTATGTGAATCTGCAGTCTCTTACCATGGACCTGTACCTGGACTCTGCTCTGGAACTTTGCTTCTACATTGCACAACTCAAACTGTTTTTGCCTCTGTTTCCCAATCAGTTAGCTATTTGTGGGGCTAATTTATAGTTTATTGCTTTATGTGCTGTGAAATCTTTGACTAAAAGCAGTCTATCTGTGGTTTATGTAGTTAACTTGGTTTTGTTGCTTGATATTCTTCTTCTAATGAGCTGGAAGCATTAACAAAGACTGAGAATTAAAATAATATGCATATTGTATGAAGGCTCAGAAAATTTCCTAAAACTTTGTTAATTGGATACTTTTTTCTGCTTTCATGTCAAAGCCTTTGAGAATTGAAAAAAGTCTCTCTGTGCTTATTATTACTCGCTTATAGTATTTGACTGCTCTCTCCTTTTCCTCTCTGTGCTCTTGCAGGAAGGTTTTCCAGGCCAATAAATAATCAGAAAAATTACCAAAAAAGCAGCAGAACCAAAACTTTTTTTTTTTTTTTTTTTTTTAATGTTCCACCTGTGTTTTGCTAAGCAAGCAAACTGGGGGTTTGAAAGATAAAATGAAAAACGATGAGTGTGGGAAACTTCCCTTTTACCAGCAATTCTGAAAAAGGATTTTTATGTGCTGATATCAAAGGTAAATTTAGACATAGGTTCATGCATCTCCCTTGACAAACAGCTGCTGTGTAGGAATGCAGAACTGTTGGGTCCTGCCTTGTAGCAGTTATTTTGCACTGGCTTGAAAAGCTGCTTGGCCCTGTTGCACTCATTTGGGTGCACACACGCCTCCTATAAATAACAAGTCAACCTGTCTGCCAGTTTCTTCAAACTTCTTAAAAACACTCTAATTATGGTGCCCACCATTCTGTGTCATCATATGTGTGTTGTGTGTGTGAGAAGGGTGTACACGTGTATGGACACGCACTCCCAACTCTCTTCTCTAGCTGTATATGGTTTTGGGCCTCTTAATTCTTTTATTTCATCTGCATGATCTCTTTTGGGTGAAGGGGACTTTTCACAGTGTCAAAGACTCTTATCATACTCAGTTTTCAGATTTACCAAAAGAAAGGAAATGCAAGCTAAGCCTACATATTTTGAGAGATTAGGCTCCATGATGAATTTATTAGCTGGAAGGTTAACACATTTTTGCTCTTTTATATCTGATTAGAGGCTCCCTTATAGTGACTGGTACAGGCTCCAGCCAGCTCTTTTTCCTGGTTCTCCAGCTCCACATCTCTTCTGGATTGGTGTGTAATGGCCAATGCAACAGCTGTTCTTTCTCAGAGTTGTCTGGAGACTGTTAGAGGGAGGGTACGCTTTTTTATTTACTGCAGATGAGCAACAGCACGTGGATGCTTTCTATATGGATACATGCTTCTAGATAGATAAATGAACCAGAAATGTTACGTAATGAAAACTGAGTTTTGTCAGCATACCCTATTTTCTTTTTCTGTTTGAACATTAAGCATATATTGAGCGGCACCTACTCAAAAGTGGTGCATTTCTCATTACTCAGAACTTTGCTTTTCTCATTCAGTTGTAAAAACTAATACTCGTGATTTAGAAAGGTGTATGAAGACATATTCAGAGTACTACCTCTTCTGAGTACGTGGAAACAGCAATTTTTCTGAGACTGACTAATGCATACCTTTTGGTTTGTGGCAAGAGTATTAAGAAGATGTTTGTAGATTAATTTTAGTAATAAAAATAATTACGGTTGAAGAAAAAATGTTTTACCTCAGGATCTGAAACAAGCTTACGAAGAAGCTTATGCCTATAAAACCCTGACTGTATATAAATTCAGATGAGTCAGAAGAAACAAAGGGACTGATTTAATGTTCTTTTGGCTGTGTTTTGCTGCTAAAGTCAACAAATGACATATGGCTCCTGTGAGGGTCATATCTTTCTTCCTGAGATGGA
Source organism: Psilopsiagon aymara (assembly GCA_024733675.1). Classification (NCBI taxonomy): domain Eukaryota; kingdom Metazoa; phylum Chordata; class Aves; order Psittaciformes; family Psittacidae; genus Psilopsiagon; species Psilopsiagon aymara. Next base: position 12,873 of record JANRGW010036223.1, read on the forward strand.
AAAAGGGTGAGATGGAAGCAAAAGTATTGAAGTAATACTAGAATTTATGGAGAGGTTTTGGTTGGGTTTTTTCCTCAATATAGAAAAAAACAGAAGGAAAATGTCATCTTTTCTAATAGCCACAATTCAGATACCATCTGCTGTGTGAAGGTTTCTGGTAAATACATGATGTATTTGGCTTGTTGATGCAGCTGACCATTTGGAGCGAGCAAACTGGGCTTTGCACTTTAATTGAAAAAATGCAAGGTTCAGAAGAAGCTTTTAGAAGTTTTTCTTTTGTAAAAGACTTGTCACTTCTGTTGGACAAGACCTTCTTGGGATGATGGGATTGGCTGGAAGATTGGCCACATCTGTTAGATTATTTCTGTTTGGACTCATTGCCTCTTCTGAATAAGGCAAGAAGGATTGGTTGGCATCACGTTGTTGACATGCTCATATTGCATTAATAGAAATTAATGAAGCTTAAAAGTAGTATGTTAGAATCAATGAAGGCAGCTAATGTAACAAAATATGATGAAGAAAAATGAAAACACTGCATTTGTTCCTCGTGTTCCTTGCCATCTTGTACTTTCTGTTGTGTGTTTCTCTCAATTTGCAAGCATACTGTAGTTATTACTGCTCTACTAAGATGTTGCAATAGCATTGCAGATTGTCTTGCATTTAAATTAAGCATCTTTGATCAGTGATCACGGAAGCTGCAGTGACTAGCAAAGGATGTTAGTTTGCTTTTCAGTTCTGATACGTGGGAACCTTGTCAAAGGAACTGGCTCTGCTGCAGAAAATGATTCATCAGCTGTTATTTCACCAATGGCTTATCTCGTGGTCTGTCTTCTCTAACCTCCATACTTTCTGCTTTCTGGCTAATGTTTCAGAAACTACCGGCCTTACTGTGGCTGTGAAACCAAATTCCACAGTTATGTCAGTTAAAGAAAATGAAGGAAATCCTTCATTCAGTCTGTGAAATTGTCCTCTCTGGAACTGGGCAGTAGGTCTTCAAATTTATCATTATTGATGGTTATAGTTGTCTTTTAGTTGTATTTTCCTGAGTTTTATGTAAAACAGCTTGGTAATGATTTTTTAAGGCATTTTAATAAATACAGGAATAGCACACCTAGACAACTGGTAAAAGTAATTGTAATTTTCTTTCATCTATTAACAGTGAAGCTGTGAACATTTCCAGAAAAGAAAGGCTTGTCATAGTGCAAGTAGTCATAGAATAGTTAGGGTTGGGAAGACCCTTAAGATCATCTAGTTTCAACCCACCTGCCATTGTCAGGGACACCTCACACTAAACCATGTCACCCAAGGCTCTGTCCACAGTGTCCATCTTAAATACATACAGTTCTCTGTATACCAAACCCCTGTACTAACAGAATTTCTTTAACTCTTCTTTCTCGTCTTTGTTGTTCTGCCCTCTTGAAGCTAAAGCCCATGTGAATACAGGACAGTAATTTTGACAGACGTCCATTCCACTTTGTTCAGCACCTCAATGGTGTTAGAGCACAACTCGCTATTACCTTCTGTTTTCCTTTCAGTGACTTGCAGAAGTACTTGCCCAGCAGTTCAGTAACTTTCCTGGACTGCTTTGTAAAGTAGTGAAAAACAGTGTGGAAATTCTTTTATTCTATTTAAGTAAGCTGATGCCATCTGAAAAAAGGTTTTTAATTTGGGATTATGGATTTGCATTCTCAAACAGCCCCTTCCTCCCACCTTTGGGCTAGTCCCCCTCTGTGATGCTTTGGTTCCTTCTGCTATAATAAACTTTGAGTATAAATTTTGGTTGGGTTTATATCGTTTCTGTGTTTTCTATGTTGAAGAAGGAGGGAGGGGACAGGGGACACATGGATCAAAACCACCAAAACCCCAAACACCACTCCCTTCCTCCCTCCCTTCCGCCTTAAAATAGTAATAAAAATGAAATAAGATGGTATTAGAAGTTTCTGCTTGCTTATTCTGCTAGCTTAAATATTGAGCCCAAGTAGTTCTGTAGACAATATTTTGCATTCCTGAAATTCCCCTTGGAATGGGAGATTTTCAGCCCATTTTGTTTCACGCTGTAATTGCTGCCAAAGAGTGGTTTTTTTTTCGCAAATGTCTTCTGTTCTACATTTTTCTTTAATCCATGGAACATGCTTGTACATTTTTACTTTGATTTGCCTTTCATATAGTTACTTTTGATCTAACAGATGATTGTTAGAATTGTGAATTAAGTGCAAATGGCAGTCGATTACATTTTGATGAGCTGATACTGACATCTAATTCTATCAAAGTATTTTTTGTGGCTGTTGAACTGTATGATTAGCTCTTTGCCAGCTCATCTGAAATCAAGTTTCTTGAATGGGATGTTAACTTTGGTTTTGCTTCTTGAAATTCAGGATGTGAATTCCAAGCTCAGCCCTGAAACAGGCTGCTTGTCAAGTAAATATTAATTTGGATTCTTGATAGTTAAACCCAAAAGAATTGCAGACCCATCTAGGTATTGGGTACTCTGTGTGCTTGAAATTCTGGTTATCTGGATAGTTTAATTATTTTGCAGTAGCATTTTACTAATTTTGCTGTCAGCAAATGCGTATGCTCTGGCTGGTTAACTGCCACTGTCTGCTGGGATGCAGGATTTACTTGGAGGCTTATTTCTCTATGGGTGTCTCCTTGCTTTGGTGGGGAGCTGCTGTTCTTTGGTGCAAGCTTCTGTGCTGGGATGGGAAGGGCTTGCAGTAGCAGTGAACGTTTTAGGAGACCTTAAAGTCATCTTTTCTGCGTGACATAAAAATGCCTGAGTGTATATTACAAGTGCAGTGTTAATTTTGAAAAAAATGTTAAACAAATTGAGCTGTTTACCGTTTCATCTTATTTTCAAGCTGTTTCACCTCCTGCAGTGTTTAAGTTTCGATGCTTATTGTATTCCCATCTTTAGGGTTATATATCCCTTTATGATCTCTAGTTTACTGAAGTGCTGATCCCACAGTTCTGCTCACTTATGACTTTTTGCTTCACTGGAAAAATTCTTGGTACTAATGTCTGTCTTTGGGATGGTATACATGGGAGCACTCAGCAAAGTCTGCATTAACTGTTGAAATAGATTAACTGAATTATGTTCAACTTCTATGTAGCTATTCTGAGTGGTCTGAAAATGAGTTGTGCTCAATTCAGCTGTGCCTGTGTGGAGTGGTGCTGTCTCAAACCGTCCAGCTCTCCACTGCACTGGAGGTGGTGCTGGGTACCACACAGGCAATGATGCACATGTGCTCCTCCACTGCAGCTGTCCCAGGCCATGGTCTCAGTGCTAACTTTTGCCCTTGACAGAGGAATATTCCTGCTGAGGTGCTGCAGTGGACTGGAGGTCCGCAGCAGAGAAGTATGTTCACTGCAACAGTCTGCTGTCTGGGTGATTATCTCCAGCAGAGAGACAGTGTGGACTGCTAGAGGCAGTAACGTCTGAAACTGTACAGCTGCTTTTCTTGGTGCACACAACTTGGAACCCTTCTGCAGTATTTAGGTAGTTTTAATTTAATCTAGTAGAAAAACTGAAACTGGAGTGGAGGGTATGGCTACATGAACAAGTTACAGCAAGGCAGTCTAGGGTGTGGATTTACTCTGCATTAGTTGCTCTGTAGTAACTGCTCACCTGCATGTTTTTATCCTGCAGAAAATGTGTAGTCCTTTGATATCTCTCTCCTTAATGAGAGTAAGATAAAATTACCAAATGTACCATCATTAAAACTGGACAGTTACTGCCTTAATTTCTATGTGCCTTACATTGTTTCTGAGGATGATTTAATGAAAATGTTGGTAACCAAAATGTCAATATAATAATGACTGTATATTTGTCTTTTGTTTTTGTTTTTCTAACTGGTATCCCTGTGTTGAACTTGTAGAACAATTTAACCTTTTGGGTACAGTCCTCCTACAGTGCAAGTCTAGTTTAGTCTTTAATATGCAAGCATACTTCAGTCTTAAAAAAACTGTGTTCAGAATTCGGGTGTGGTATGTGTTAGTATCCTTTTTCATCTTATTAAATCAGATTTAAAGTTGTCAAATGAGTTCATAGCTTTTGGATTTTTAACAGTAGGGTCATTACAGCTATTAAATCTGTTAAAGCTATTATCTGTTAAAGCTTCCCTAGTCTTTCATCCTGGTCCTAAGTTTGTAATGTGAGTATTTTCAGAATGGATATTGCAACTATAGAGAAGAATTTCAGCTGGTGGGCATAGCATATACAAAACATGGGACAGTGTAACCAGGTGTGGAAAGTGCTCTGGTGGTGGTTTCTGAAAGCTAGGGGTTTTCTCAAGGGCATTTTGTTGCACAGAAGGCTTTTCAGAAGTCATAATCTGGCTTTGAGGAACAGGAGTTGAGTGCCTAGCCTATATATGCAGTTTGAAAAAAAAGAAACTAAAATTCCCAGAGGGAGTTTTATTTGCATTTTAAGCACTTGATTTTTTGTGAAAATGTCCAAGGACTCATTGGCAGCATCAACACTGAGGTAAATCGTAAACCTTGAACACTAAAATCAATCATAGAAGTTTTTCCTAGGAAACTGGGGCCAATTTTGTGTAGTAAGGACAATAATGTCTTTCTTTCAAAAGTGTACTGTGTGTTTGGAGTTGCTTAATGTAAAAAACCCAAAACAAATCAAAACGAAACACCCCCCAAAATTAGGACATCTTGACCTGCCGCACTTTAGCATGCTTATGTTTTTGGCGTGAATCACAGAACGTTTCTCATGAGTTTGGCGGTATCTCACAGCTGCTGCATGTCTATGCAGGTTGTTTTTAATTTTTTAAAAGGGCATAATTGTTAAATGGAAAAATATTATAATTAGTTCTGAACTATTTCAGATTTTGTTTTCGGCACGTAGAGCCTTCTTCACAACTCTTCTTCTCTGTTTTCTTTCTTGACGCAAATCTTTCATTTGCTTCCAGCTTCCTGCTCCTCTGCCCACATTCCTGTATCTGTTGATCTGCCTTTTCCCACCTCTAACATTACTCATATAACCTTGACTCAGCTTTGACTTTCCTGGAATACTCCTCTTTCTTCATCTTCACAACCTTAATTGCTGCTCCTCCTTTTGGTCTTTGCAGCTTCAAGCTCTGCAGTAGCTGGTACAGGTACAACGTTTCATACCTTGACCAACACAGGGGGGAAAGCTCAAACATTCCAGGTGGAGTGATCCTGCTTTATTTTAGGCTCTCGTTGAAAGTACCTATCTCATTTAAAAACTTCATAAACTCATTAAAACTGAAGGGTCTGTAGATGATGAAGTTGGCAACGGCCCCTACTGTGGTGCCTCTGCTTCAGAAAAGATGTTGAGACCAGCTTTTCTAAGGCTTTTGCCTCCCAAAACAGATTATATGTACCAAATCTTCTTTTCCTATGCCTTCTAGCCTATGACTTCTATTAGGAGCTTTAAGAATGAATAGTGTGATCATGTATTTTTAAGCTGCTACAGTCTAAGGCATGTCTGTAGTTCTGACATGCCTTAGTCTATATCTAATTCTTGTACAGCATTTGGAGATTATCCTTTACAAAATAAGAAAGGTTTTCATCCATTTTGGCTTTGACAGGCTTTTTTTTTTTCATTCTTTTTTTTTTAACAATAGGTAACTTTTTGTCCTTACACTTCAAAAATATAAAAGCAATAACAACAACAACCATTTAACTTTCCAGAAATGTTTGTGTTATTTATATTATTGGAAGCATATTTATTACTGACTAGGTGATCCCATATCATGATTAATTAACCTGCAGTTATTTTGCAAGGCAAGTTAGTAATGTGTCCGAAGATCTTCAACCACAGACTTTGGTCCAGAATCATCCTCGATTAGCAATTGATTGAAAAAAGCTTTTAATAGTTGGTGCTGAAAACTGTAGGCATTCCAAGTCAATAACTAATTAACTCTTCCACATGGTATTAGATACAGTACAGCAACTTCAGTGTGTAAGAGGAGTCTTGATACTTACTATAGAACTACTAAAAAGTGTTGCAATTAGCTTGAGACATGAGCAAGTTAATGAGTAAATGATAATGTGTTAGGTTAAATTTTTCGAAGATGACTTAGTAACTTTTTTGGTTTTGTGTTGCATGTGTCACTTGGAAAGAGCCTGATCTTCAAAAGTGGTTAATGATCAGACTCCCACACCTTGCTTTAGGTTGGCTACCTAAAATATTTAAGTACCACCTGTTTATATTCCGCCAAGAACTGCTTTTTTTTGCAGTTAATTAATGAGGACAAGTAATAATAATACCTAATGTTTGTTCATGAAAGCATCTGTTAACATAATTGTCTTTTGATGAATTTTTATTAATTAGTAAAATAAAAATGAAGATACTAACAATATACTGCAAAACCAAACGTCTGGAATCTGAAATGCTATATTGTAGCAGTACATTACACTAAGTATTGTAAAATAAATGTATTGAATGTACTTATTGAAAAAAGAAAATTCTTCTACATTTGTGAAGAAATTACGTGTTTCCTATGTAAATTTTTCTGTCCTCGTTGCCTTCATTCATAGTTGGAATGGAGGGAGCAATGTTTTCAGCTCTAAAGGGACAGTGTTGTGGAGTTAAGAATCTTTCTTAGTTGTGCCCATTATACTTTTTTATCACAGTGTGAGCAGAATCTTCATTTTGAAATTTTGGAGTTGCTGGTTTGAAGTGAATGGTTGCAAAGTATTCTGCAGAAAGAGAGACTTTTCTGGATAAGGAAGTGATGGTTTTGTGAGTGAAAACCTGGAAAGAGTAGAAGGAGTTATGGGAAGGGAAAAATACTTCTCGTGCCTAAGATGGTAGGGTACCTAACAGCGCTTACAGCCTTTGCTTCCAATATGTCTTAGGCTGTATGGTTGACACTAAAACACAAATAACAAATGCCATTCTACAAAGTGAAACTGTTTTATGTTAACAACAACAAAAAAAAAAAAAATATCAGTGTTTATCCAGCTGTGTAAATACTGTGGTATCTGAGTTTTCTTATCCAAGACAAGAAAACTTAACTGTCTTGAACTATACTATATACATGCAGCAGCTAAGTGACTTGGATAAATGCTTCAGACTCTTAAAAGATAATTTGTGGTCTCTATAACTTTTTAATTGGCATATTAAGTCTTAACTTTAAATAGCTTCTCTTTTCTTGAACCAAGTTCAGGTTTTTAATCTTTGTACTCAAAGCCAATTCTTTCCCTATTGCTCATATATCTTTCCCAGCCTCCATAAACTGTACCCATGGCTGCAGACATTTTCCTTGCTCTCTGTCCCTTCCTTCTGTACCTCTTTTTCTTTTTCTTTTTTTTAATGGGTTGGTCTCTGCCCGAAAGAATCTCTCAGCTTACTGTTCTCCAGGTTCTCTCCATCCTTGATACCAAGCCACTGAGCCCTATCTTAGCAGTTGCTGTTTCTTTCCTACACAATGAGCACTGCTCTGTGTTCACTCCTGTGTCCTGTTGCTGCACTGGCATCTCTCAGACTGGTGGTTTCCAAAGCAGGAGCCATTTATTCAATACTCTACTCATTGTGTCCTTTGTGTACAAGAGGGGTTGCATAAATGAACAATAAAATGCTTGAACTGGGTGTTCACTCATGTTTGGAATGGCAGTATTCTAGACCTGTATCTTTCAGTCATAAATGGTTGTTTGCAAAAGCACATTATGGATTGAGACTGTTTATGCTTGCCCCTGCCTCATCTGTTGGAAAATTATTTTAAATTGGTGCTGCTTAAGCACAGTAACCTTTACTTTACTTGAAGAATTGTCTTAATGAGAAGGTTTCAAATTGTTTTCTGATGCCGATAATTCTGAGTCATTGTTGATTTAAGCATTATGTCTTCAGTCCTTCAGTCAGATCTAAACCATATAGACCTTTATTGTCAGCCTGAGCTTTTGCTGCAGTAAAGATTGGAGCTTACTGCAGAAGGAATACCATAAAAATTTGAATGCCAGGTGAACATTCAGGCTCATTTTCATAGTATTTACTTATAAAAATAAGCAGGAAGGGAATGCAGCATTCTTCTAAATTTTATAGAGGGTGCATACATTAAAAATACTTGGTTTTGGGAAGCATTATAAAATCATAATGTAAAAACATGAAGATATGCTGCTTAATATCTCAATCTCATATGTGTATAGGAGTATCTGAAACTGGCAGGTAACATAAATCTCAGGCTTCAGAAAACAAGTAGAAATCTTGTAAGTCTATCTGTAGACATTTAGTCACCTTGGCCTAACTTTTTCTTCTATATGAAAATAGCCTAAAAAGACTGAAAAGGATCATCATACTTTGGTTGTCTTTTGATAACATTGTAATATTGAAGTCTAATACTGAAGACTGGTATAACAGTGTATCCAGAAACATTTTGCTGTGTTTCTTGTTAGGTTCACCACCCCATAAAATCTCATTAATGCCTTTTGATCTAAAGGAACCATTGCAGCCCAGCCATGATGGAGCACCTTGAGCGCAAGAGCAAACTGTTGGTGCAGGGGCAGAGCCCACCAGATACCCAGCAGACCTGTTTTGTGGGACACAGTTGTGGAGCTGCAGGCTGTGTGATGCTAGGCAGCTCTTGAGATGGTGTGGGGGTTCTGCTCTCCTGTAAGTTCTGGTTAATGTTGTGAAACAGTTGCACTTCTAAATAACTGAAAATGAAATCGTAGCCACAGTTGTGGCATGCCCTAGGCACAACACAATTACTCTGTAGCTGCTTGTTCAGATGGAGACATCCTGAGACAACCTCCAGGGGGAAACTAGGAGAATCCGTTCTCTTCAACTTTGTAAGACTGAGTCTGAAATACAACTGTTGCTAAAGAACCTGGCCATTGGTGCTCAGCTCCCTAAAAATTAGCACCTGAGTGGGCCTCAGGATCCCCCAGAAGTCAGGAAACTGAGAAGTGAGGGAGTAGCTTCAGCATGAACTCACTGAGAGATGGAGAGAGATGTAATCCAGTGCCTGAGGCAAACACAATGGTGGTGAATTAAGGAAAGAGTTTCTATTAGGATGGATTTGAAAGGGTACGTTTTGCTTATCTTTGTAATGAACATGTCAGCTGAGCAGTGGTACTTCGGCCATCTGTTTGCTTTGCAGTTCATAGTTGCTTTTTAGAATGGCAAGCCAAATGAGATTGTGCTGCCCCAACTGATATATTAGTAAGTTGTTTGGATCATGGTAACTGGATGATGAGTTTTAAGACCTTACAGTCCAGTGGACTGTTAAATCCCCATTAGTATTGCTGTAGCTGTCAAGGCTTATATTAGGGTTATAAAATTTCTTCCTGAAGTCTGAAAACTGATCTGCTGGACAAATCATAATGAAAAAGGGAAATTTAACTTAGCCCTACAGATACTGGAGGCTGAGCGCTTGCTTCAAGGAGATACTCAGAGAAAGACTATAGAAAGATTTGGGTTACATTGTAAATCACCATTCTAGATTATTTATACACAAAGGAAAGGTTGATGCAATAGTATAACAGGCATTTAAATTCATCATGTAGGGTCAGATTTTTTAGTCTTTAGGCTCCACATTAAAGGAGGAGGGGAGAAGAGATAGGATCTCACCTTTTTTCCTTGAGATTGTAAGCATAGAAAACCAGCATATGCGAAAAGTGGATTAAAGATGTAGCTTGGTGCTACAAAGTAATGTATGTAGTAAACTGACATGAGCTAATTAAACTGTATGAAATATTATTAGATGTAAACCTTTAATTGCTAAAATCCTGTAAAACTTAATGTATTTATTGCTTTTCTAAGTCTTGCCAAAAGTTTATACCCTAAAATAATTAAAAAAATGTGTTCTGTACCTCTGAGTCTCTTCAGCTATATACCCATGTCCATTTGTAGACAAAAAGGGACTTCTAAGAGCCACTCAACATGGAACTAACCTCTGTAGATAACCATACCTTTTTCTTACTCTTTTTCTCCTCTGAAATTTACATTAAAGGACTTCCAATATTTCAAGCTAATTCAGTCCATCTAAGCTATCCAAACAGAAGCTGGTGTGTAATGAAAATTTATATCTGTTAATTTGGTGTTATGTTATTTATTGGAGAGAGAAAAGCTTTGTTAATTCTTTGACTTTACCAGACTCTCAGGGGAATGGAGGTATTGGAGTTTTACTGCCAAAGATGCTTCGTGAAAGGCAATTAGCAAAATGGTTTATGACAGTGTCAGCAGTCTCACTTTCAGTCATTTGTCCTTTGATTGGATAGAGGCTTCATCCTCCTATCTTAATAACCCTACTAAGCCAAGAGGAATAGTCACTATATTGTGTAAAACAGATACCAGGATTTGGCAGTGGTGGAATTGACTGCTGCAACTGAAAGAATTACCAGATATAGCAATTGCAATATCTAATTTTCATGCTGCTGTAACAGAAAGTAATCTAGAGTTCCAACAGCTGGATCAGGTGAGAATTGCATCATCTTGATTCCCCCTCCTTTCAAATTCTAGTCCCAAGGTTAGTACAGTCATAGGCTTTCTTATGTTAGCGTTCTTTTAGACTTACCGTTTTTTTGAGGGTATTCAGGATGTCTCTTGAAGCCCCAGCAGAGTTTGAGTGTACTGTTATGGAATGAAATTTATTTAACCATTTCCTCTTTGTAATACATTAAAAAGCAGAACATTCTTCCAAATTATTTCTGAGGGGAGTCTTTCTTCTGTTCCTGTATATGATGAGCCTGCACATCTGCACTGGTTAGAAATGGGGTAGCAGAAGTTGAGCAGTCTGTTCTGTCCTGTGGTTTATTTGATGCTCCTGAAGAGCTCAGGCAGGGTTTAGAGACAAGGCCCTAGATAATTGCTGAGTAGCTTCATGGGTGTTTTGCTGGAGTGTACACTGTAATGTGTTAAAAATCCCAGGGATAATGTGAATTTACTGCATTAAACATTTGCTTTATGACGTTTTATTTTTCGTTGATAATTTATGATCATATTTTTCTCTTTGTTTCCACCTTTTCCCTCTTTGTCCTTCTCAACGCTACATGTGACATTTAAAGTTCAAGTATGCTACTGCAGTGCTAGTGCCAACAGAATGCTTTGGATAATGTTGCACAGCAACACAAAATTTAATTTGTGTCAATGTTTTGGCATTCTCCTAATTGAGGGGTTTTCATTCTTTTCTTTTTCACTTTAACTGCATTGTCATTGATTGGGGTACACTAGAACATTGTGGAGATTGTTATAATAGAAGCAATGCCCAGCATCCAAAGTTATCTGGAGTTTTCATTTTTGTCTTGCAGTAATTTAATGCTCTGTCAGCCTTAAGAAGGGTGAAAGAAATGGCGTGTGAAAAGACTGTTTCATTTCTGAACTTTTATGTAACCCAGAATTATATTATCCTCTTGTGATTACTTTTATTTCATATTCCCCTTGTGTTTGCTGTCAATTTTCCAGTGACATTGCTACAACTATATTCTCCATTGATTAACCAGGGAATAGAGTCTGGTGAATAGTCTTGTCCTGTTTCAACGACAATCAAACACCTTGAGTTTGTAAATTAAATCTGTTTTCTAACAATTGCCTTGGAAACCATTGTTTCAAATTGGTTTTGGAGTAGAGCATTCTTACAAGGAAACTGGATATTTTGGCCACTTCTGAGGTGTGCCTGAATAGGGTTGAGGGGAGTGAATTTAAAGAATTTGTCAGTTGAGGTATATACTTAATTACCTCTCAAGAGAAAATCTAACCAGTGAAAAATGACATAAACCAGAGAAATTAATATTCTATCTCACCACTGATTTCATTATTTTAAGGGTGGTTATATATGAGAATAACTGAAGTCAAACCACCTTGAATAGAATGTACTGGGCAGTTCTGTGTGTGATTATATGTAATTTAGTTAACATGAAGGTGGGGGAAGAGGGGAGGGTATCTCTTTCCTATGGGAAATATATTTGTTCTAGATTTTATACTTCTAGACTGAAGTCTAGAAGTACATCTCAAATGCATGTTTCCAGTGTTAAGCTTAAGCTGTGTACCTGTTCAGCCAAAGGTGCAATACAAGCACAACAGGGTGACAGAGATATCTTTACGTACATAAACTGTACTGCCACTGCACTCAACAGCAAGCAGTGTTTCCAGAGTGGGCTTTAACTGCCTATGGAGGGCTGTAGAGAAGATGAGGTGTGCAGAGGAAGGAGAAGGGGGAACACATGATTCAACAAGAGACATTTTATTAGGTGATGGAAAACTTATTTTTCGTCAGCCAATGCCAGAAAATGCCCACCAGGAAGGCTGAGGAGCTGCCGTCCCTGAAGAATTACGACTCCCTTGGTTATGACACTCAGCAACCTGATGCAGCTTCAAAGTTGGTTCTGACTTTGAAGTTGGCCCTGTTATGAGCAGGGTTGGTAGGAGATGATCTCCAGATGTCCTGTCTGTTCCAAAGCATTGTATGATTTTGTCTACTCCTCCAGGTAAATATCCAGGTTCATGAGCTGTTTAAAATCCGTCTGTAATGAAGCCTGCATACTCGCATCTTTGCTGTTATTGTAGGCTAGGTAACCTTAAGTTTTTTTTCAGGGACCTTTTTTAAGTATGTGCAGATCTGCGGTTGCACTACGGACATAGTTTTAGTATTTCTGCATTCTTTTGCTTTTTCTGCAGAGAAAAGTTTTATGAAAATACATAAACATGAAAGATTTCTTTGGTATGAAAACAGTACATTTCCCCTCTCAACATGTGACGGATACGGGCAAGGAATGTGTTTAACCAAAATCTTTATCTGAGGCATTCCAAAGGAATATTTCAGATATTTTGCATGCAGTTTGTTCTGACTTCTAGCTAGTGATAGTTTTTACTGTCAGCCTCAGAGCTTGAAGTGAATTCTATACTTCTAGTTGCTATTAGAGTTTTTGTTATCTGGAATTATTGACTATTTTGACTATATCATTTCAGCAGCTATGAAATACATGAGTCTGTAAAGTAATCTGTCAACATGTTTTATGATTGAATATCCAGTTTCTAGCTCTCAGAACTATGCAAAAGATTTTTTTTTTCCCCCCAAATAGTGGCACATGCTTCCATGTCTCTGTCAGTTCTGTATATGCTTCACTTTGAAATTACAAGAAGAATGGAGCTAAAACTAAATGTTACCGTATATATATTCTTAACATACTAATAACTATATTTAAATGCATTCATTTCCTCCATGCTATGAGTACATTTCAGTTGGTTTTATTGTCACTAATGTTCCTCTAATGATAATCAGGTACATTTTTGAAACTTTTTTAAGCTAACAGTCTAGTGACGCTTAGCAGTAAAATTTCATGTGTACACATTTGTTTCTATTTTCATTTTTTTTATTGCATGGTAACTTTTGGACTGATGTTTTATTTTTAATTTACCTATAAAGACCTTCTGCGGTACTCTTTGCTTTCTGTGTTATCATATATTTACTTAATATGTTTGCTTCTGATTTTTTCCCTCCTTTTTAGATGTAAACAAGTTTTGAGTTCAGTTGAATGATATACCACTTCAAAGCATTTTGCATTCCTTGTGATTTTGCTGCCCTTTTAGTTTGTGCAGCTTTATATTTGGGCTTGCTCAATTTGATAATATCTGTAGAAACGTTACTGATTTGAATGGAATGATAAGTATCGAGATGGGCTTTGTTAATGACGCTGCTTTGCAAGGTCAATAATATCAACAGTGTAGAGAAAAAGTGGAAGTAAGCTGTATGGATTACAAGGGTATGCAAAAAATAAAATGGGATAGGGTGGAATTTGTTGAAAATTAAGGATAACAGCTGAAAAAAACAAGTTGAAAGTGATTGTGTAATCAGAGCAGTGACTCTTAATATGTGTTTGCAGTGTGTATGGCTAACAATTTTTCTGTATGTCTTTCAATATATATAAGGTAACTAAAATACAAATTATAATGATTAGGGGGTTTGCAGTGCATAATAAAATCTTTTAAGAACCATTTATTTTTTAAATCCTACATAAATTAGATCAGCTGTTATCCAAAAGCATTGGTACTGGTACCAGTGTGCCACTTTACTGATCTGAAGACAATTCTATTAACAACTGTTTTTTTACGAAACCAGTTTGAACAGTGTTGATGTAAGGCAGGAAAGTGCCTACATTTCCTTGCAGGTGAGAAGAGCAAAGGCTTTGTTTGCAAATTTCTGTGAATAATCTGTAGCTCCCTCCTAATCCTGAACGCTCAGTGGTCTCAGTGGTTTTTGAGTCGTGTCTGTGGAGTAGAACACTGTCATCTCACTTCAGACCTTTTTCATTTTTGGAGCAGGGTGCTAAAAGCTAAGATAAAATAACCACTGTTCTTGTTTTGACTTGTAAAATGAGAAGTATGTTTATCTACCGACACTGTGCTGTTTACAATTGCTCTTTTGAAATAATTGAGACTTGAAAAGACCTCATCACAAGCCAGTTTCTTTAATTGTGGTGGGAGCTTTTATCTGGAAGACTTTCAATCTCTTTTACAATAGAAGCCTCCTAATTTCAGATTATTCTTTGTCCAGTGATACATTCCAAAAGGGAAACACATTTGTTTGGATATAAACAATAAAGAATGGTGTATGGAAAGTGGTATGTCCCTATGGACATTTTCTCACAGGACTGTAATTCTGCACCAGATCTCTGAAGAATTGTGTCACCAGTGTACTTAAGGAGATAACAACAATAACTATTAAAACTAAAGTATTGCCATCTATTGTTAGGCTGTTTTTCCTGTTTTGATCCATTATGCTCTTTCAAGACCATAAAAGGTTTCTTTTCCTTCATCATTTGTTCAAATCTACTGCCTAAATATTTAAATAGGAAGCATACTGATTAAGATAACATGGATGTCCGTATGAGTCCCATTCATGGCACTTACTTATGAAAACACACTTCTTAGCCCAACATTTTAATTTCTCTCCCACCAAGATCTGTTAATTGCTTTTTTCCCACTTTCCTACTGATATAGGAAAGTAAATACTATTATCCATACATATTATTTTTAAAGAAACCGTTACCAGCTACATCCCTTTTTGCAGATATTTCAGATTTTTGCTTCAGTTGTTTGTTGCTATTTACCTTGCTCTTTTTGCAGATGTTCTTTAGACAGTACAGCCTCAACTTTATTTCTCAGCAGGAATTTGTCTCTTCATTTTTATAGCTGATCTGAAGTGTGAGATTTCTAATTCTTATTGTTTCTGTTGTTTCTATAGTAACTAGATAGTTGAAGATGCAGCATCATCACTGCTTCACAAATGGTGTTTTGTATTCTCAGCAAAAGGGGAGTTTGAGGAAAATAGGCTATTAATTGGGATGTAACTGGTTCAGAAACGTAATAGTTGTTAAGGTACCTTTACCCTTTATTAAGGAGTTATTTAATTATTTTAAGCAGGGAGTTGCAAACTTTCTTGAATAAAATTCTGTCCTCTCAGAGACAGATATGATTTACTCTGAGTATGTGTCAGGTATTGGTCTCTTAGCTGCTTGGGCCTTCATGTTTTTTTCCTCCTAAAATCCCATTTTCTTCATAACATGAACAGCAGTAGGATTTGTTTCAGGAACTAGACAGGTGCTTATAACCTGCATGTAGCCTGAACATACAGGCAGTGCAGGGCGTTTTAATTTATCAGATTCCCACTTTTTAAATATGATTTTTGCAGCTGTATAGTAACTATGTTATACTAGACTGTAGTTCTATGTAGACTATTAGGTGTTGATCTCAGAGTAAAATGTTTTGATGCTTAAATTGCTATATATCCAGAGATTAGACTAACACATTCTCCCTTCTCCAAAAAGCACAAGTTGTTTGCATTCCCTTTAGCACTTCTCTCTCTTACCTCATGATGGAAACATTAATTACCTACTTTCTTGAGGATTTCTCATGCCAAATTAATCCCTCTGAAATAACCCAAGGTCTTTCCTCCATACCTGAGCACCTGAAGTTCTGCTACTCTGCCTTGGTGCCACATGTTCAGCCAAGCATTCCTGATCCATGAGGGTTTGGTTGCTCTCAGCATGGCTTGTGTATCATTAGGACTCTGGGGGAGGTGAGGAGTTTTACTTTATAGTGTGTAACCTACTATTATGTGAAATAACCGCACAGAAAAAAATACCTAAGTTTTAAGCTCCCCTGAAGCTGTTTTATTAAGTAAAAATTCATGGGTACATGAGGTGGATAATGTTGGTATCATCTCAGAAGTATTCCTCCTATCAAGTTAGTGTTATTCTTAACTGACTCAGTGTACATACAGTTGAAAATGCTTTCCTAACCAGAACAGCTCTGATTAGCAAGGGGAATTTGGAAAGTTCTTACTTTTTTAGTAGCTGATAACCAAGTGATTAATTTGCTCTCTTGGAAAATAAGGAGTTCAGATGTTTCCTCCTTCTGACTTAAGGAACAAGTTTGAACCAAGACTTCTCACCTTGCAGGAAGCTGCCATGGTGCAAGCTGTTACTGAGACAACAGCCTGTGAATCAGTGAGGATCCTGCAGGCATCAGGATGCCATCCATAGTATGCCTGTCATCTCCACATTGGTTGTGGTATCTCAGGAGAAGCACTTGCTCTTTTGGAAATAAAACCAAGTTTTCAATTTTTTTCGACTTTATTCCTTCTCTGTGTTCCTCTCTCTTTCCCTCTCCATGACTCTCTCAGATGGACAGATTCACAAGAGCTAATGAACATGAAATCTGGTAAGTTTATGAATCAGCCTGCATCACTGCTGGCTTTCTGAGCAGGGTTCTGATCCTCAGTGGATTACATATTTAAATTTAAAATGGAACAACATCTCTTCAGAACATTCTGGTATAAAAATACATTCGTGGACAAATCCGTTTCTTTCCACAGATTCTAATCTAGTGTATCCACTGTATGTATAGGGCCATTAAGTTGCTTATGGATTCACAGTGTCTTATTGAGGCTGAGGGAGCTGAGGCTGTTCAGCCTCAAGAGGAGAAGATTTAGAGAGCATCTTGCCAATGTGTATGCATACCTGATAAGCAGTAGTAAAGAAAACTGAGCTGGACTCTTCTCAGTGCTATCCAGTGGCAGTTTGAGAGGCAATAGGTGTAAATCAGATATATGAAGAAACTGTTTTTCGCTGTGAGGGTGGTCAAAGACTGGGATGGTGTTGAGAATTATCCCAAGATAAAAAAAGGAGGAATAAAAGAGGCAATGGCAAAGATGAGGAAAGAGAGGCTGTGACTGGAGCCAGGGAAGCACTGTCTAGCACAGGGGGAGAGGTGGGAAGGGGTTTTTTTTTGGTTGGTTTTTCTTTTAAAAAACACTAAGGATTTGTAATTTTGAGCCAAATTAAGTTTGTGTGTCTTATTTCAGGTAAATAGTGGCAAGTGTTATGAACTTAGAAATTGAGGTTTTGGTGTTGGCTTTCTGGATGTCTCTTCTAGATTCTTGAATGACTCCTTCTCAAGCAGACCTCTTCAGGCATTAGTGATATTAGATATAATTAATGTTCAGATGAACCTTCCAAAAATTCTGCTTTAAATGCATCTCTTCATTCAAATCACTTAATATTTTCAAACTTGTTTACTTTTTTACAGCTGTTAACACAATAGGGGAAAAGGTTCCAAGGAATGACTATTGATGTCTGAGGGAACCTAGGTCCTAATTGCAAGAACAATTGCTGTGATGTCATGTGCAGATTTTATATGATGTTCACAAGAGGCTGCTTGTGAACAACTGCAGATTGCATATAATGCCTGTAAAGGTTTTGTTCTACTCTAAAGCTGCTGTCTACACTGTCAAAAGCTTGTGGCTGTAGCTATCTGTGCATACTTCTGTTTCAAGTGAATTCTCATAGCATGAAAACAACTTTGTGGAAAAAAAGTACTTTTGCCAATGTGATTTTAATCATTCATACACCAAAGCCAAGCGTAGCTCCGAAGATGTAGGTTTTTTTGGTAGATAACAAAAGCAACTCTCATCTCTGCATTTGAATACCAAGATTTGGCATAATTTTAAATATGTTCTACTGGCAAAAGTAGTTCTTGCCGGATTGCTGATGTGTAGCGTAACTGTTATCCTGGTACAAATTTTCCAGTACAAGAAAATCTCCCCAGTGAATGTGACCATTCTGGTAAAAATGGGAATGCAAACTTAGTTAAAGATTGTATTTCTTACTGTGAAATGTCAAAGCACTTTACTATTTTTCTAATTGTGAAATTGGTAACTAGGGATAAAAACTAAATGTCATGAAAACATAAAGGTATGGTGATTTTAGACTTCTAAGGGTAATTTTAGACTTCTAAGGGTATTTATAAAAATGTTTTCATTATAGAATAAATGTATTCTTGAGCATAATCATCAAAGACTGGTCAATGAAATATCCTGCTTTTTGTTTTCCAGAAACCAGCAAACATTCTGGTAATGGGTGAAGGTCCTGAAAGAGGAAGAGTCAAAATAGGTAAACATTTTGAAATAAATTAATTGCACAGCTAAGAAGTTATGTAAAAATGCATCTTCAGTGTAAGATGGAAAGAGATCTTCATTGTTTTTGGAGTATATGTGTGCACAATATCTAGTTCAATTTTAAGTCTTACTCATTGAGTTTACAGGCTTGAGAGATTCCAAACATAGATAAAAGATGAGATAAAAGCATCTGTAGGAAACAAGAAAGTAATAACCATGTAGAACAATGGCTATAGCCAGGGTTCTTTTGACTCCTACTGTGATTAGTTAGTACAACTTTGTTATTTATATATTATATTTGTTCTTAATTATTTGTATATAAGTAACATCAGTCCTTGTGTTTGTAGAGGTTCAAAAGTTTGCTATGCAAAAGGCTGTTTGGCATCAAGGTGGGAAACACCTGTAATTGTAATGGTCTTTATCCAAAATATAATAACCTCTTTAGATCATAAGCTTTAGTCATGTGGATGTAAAGTTTTTAATAAGGCATGTGGCAGTCATTGAGAAAGTAACTTATGGTGCCTCTTTTTTATTCATTGACTTCTGCATTTCAGCTAATCATCTTTGATACATATGCTTGTATTAGTATGGGTAACTGCAAGAAAAGTATACTTTGCATTTTATAACTTTGGAAACAAAGATTTAACTGAAGTTGTGTAAAAGATAAGTTTCAGACTTGGATTAAAATGTGTGGCTTTGAATGTAGACCCAAATTTGTATTTTCCTGTCTAGCATTTCTTAAGGTTACTTACAAGGTTGTTTCTAGAGGAATTTTTGAGTTACATAAATTAAATGCTTACATTTAAAATACACTTCTGCAACAGTGAACCCTCAGTGATTTTGTTGGTTGCAGTTAAAAACTTTTTCTTGCTTCTGGAGTTTGTTCCTCCAAATTACATCTCAGGTACAAAATAGTACAAAATAATCTACATTGCAGTCATTTTGGTTTTGCACCGTGGGTGAATATTGAGCAATCATAAAGGCTCACAGTTCTGTAAACATATAAAAATGAAAGAGAAAATGTACATTACAGATCTATTATTGACTCCAGTTAAACAGGTTTCTGTTAAAGTTCCCTTTAAATCCATAGGCATCTGTGTTGTGTAAAGTTTTACAATACCATGATGAAAACACTTGAAAGTCCAACATCATCCTTCATAGTCTTATAAATTAAGTAAATGGAATTTAACCTTAGATAAATTTGGCCCAGTATTGTTATGAGTAGCTTGTTGCCTTCTTAGAAACTTTGATTTGTAAGTTTCAGTGTTTTTTGAGCTTGTTTTATAAATGCTTTTAGCCAATACTGTTAAATTCTGATTTCTTTGTATTAACATTTTACATGTTCTCCCCCCGCGGCTGCCCCCAGCTGATATGGGTTTTGCAAGATTGTTCAACTCACCTTTGAAGCCATTGGCAGACTTGGATCCAGTTGTGGTGACATTCTGGTACAGAGCTCCAGAGCTATTACTTGGAGCCAGACATTACACAAAGGCTATTGGTAAGTTCCTCTGTAAGAAGGAGGTTTTGCTTTAAGTTTTGTAAAGGAGGGTAGCCTTGTAGTAGGTACGATGATCGACTAACCAGCTGGAGTTTTTTCCTGAAGTAGCAACAGATGGCGTATGATCCAATCTGTAAAAGATTAATCCAGATTGAAACGTTGAGGATTGTGCTTTTATTTTTCAATATAAGTTAAGGTTAATGTTAGACGTTTTATGCTTTTTCATTCTGTTTTTAAAATAAAAGTATTCTTTGCATTGGTTTATATGGTTTTCTGATATGGGTTTAGGAATCTTGTGAATTTATGCAAATCTTCAAAAGGGAAGGCTGTTCAAGTGGTGTTCTTCTAGGGTGCTTCATGTCCAGATGTTTTTATGAAGTGTAGCTGGATAAGGAAAAGCACACTCTCCTGCACTGTGCACAATTTTCAGATCATTTGCTCCTGACAACTTTGGAAGCTGGAAGTTCAGGAAATGCTGGTGGCCAGCCTCTTCCACCTTAGTGAGTTCCATAAGCACCGTCAGCTTTAATGCCTAGCTGTTTATGTTTAGAGAATGAAAACACTGAGATACACAGGAACCATCCTGCCTGCATGATTAGGTTACATATTGAAGAGAAATGCAAAGGAGTGGTATACCTTTGTTAATGGGGTTAAATCAGTCCTATGTGTACAGAGGTGGCTTTCTTAGCAGTTGCAGGCGTTTTCCTGTTAGAGAAGCTCTTTGAGATGCTATGTGGACCTTTGTTCCAAGAGTTTTGAAACATGTGTGTTGCGTTAGCATCTCAGTTGGTGGACCAGCTTATCCCCAACCAGTTCTTCCTGAGTAATTGATCTGGGAGATGACACGTGGTATCTGCATAAAGAAATTTAGCTCAATATGGTCTAGAAGTCTTTGCAAGGTCTTTGAGGTGATGCCATTTGTGTCCTCTTTCTTCTTCACGATGCTGCAGTCTGTTCACCTCCCCCCACGGCTCCTTTATTTGGTAACTCACTGCCTCAACCACAGGGTTGTTTGTTGTAAGGCCGTTGTCACCCTGAATTGTGAGTTCTGGGTGGCAGCACCCACCCTCTGGAGCTCTGTCTCTGTTGAGGCTTCTGATTTCCTGGGATGTCTTCTCTGATGGGTGCTGGGGATGGAGCCTTGTAGTGTTCCCCCTTCATGGTTATGGCACAATCCCATGTTGTCTGAAGCAGATTCTTAGGGCCTGCTTTTCATCTGCCACCATGTAAACAGGGCTGCTAACTTCTAAAGTCTCTGATGCACCCTGTAGTGAGTAAAAAAGGTTACTAGAAGTGTTCAAAGAAAATGCTAACAGTATTGCTTTAAGCATCTGTAAATTGGGTGCTTAAACTGCCCTGACTGTTGATTTTGTAAAATAAAGTGAGTGGACCAGATTACTGACCTATGTGTGTGGTACTGGGGAGTTACCTTAACTGACAGTTATATATTTTTGATAGATAGTATATTGTTTGCAGATTTAGGTGACTGATATGTACCATTATCTCAGGATATCTCTTTGAAAAATGAATTAGTATAATGCTATTGTTTTTTTAATTATGTCATAAATTACTTGATTCTTGCCTTGAGGGATCTGTAGTCTACACTACAACACAGAGAAGGAGTCCCTGTGAAACTTTAGAGGATGATCTCTAGGGAGATCTGGTTTTGCTAGTAGTTTATTATTTCTGAGGTTTTATTTCTTGTATCCAACCCACACCAGTGAATCGCCAGGAGGGGTGCAAATGGGTCATATAATACCTGGTGTGCAGTGTGAGTGCTGGGGGCACTCAAAATGGTTTGGGTAGCAAACTAAAAATTACACAAATGAAGACAAGGAAAGCTGCAAGATAAGATTTGTAGGCTGACTGAAGCATTAGGAGAGCATGTGACTGAAAAGCATGAAAGTACATGGAGGTGATCTATGTGCAGCTTTAAGGCAAAGGGCGGAAGCGGTAACAAAATGACAGCAGTGATTTTTTGCAGTTTATGAGTCCAGACTTGTGTTTTGCTTGTAGCATTATATGCACTTAAAAGAAGGTAATCTTAATGAGCTAAGCGCGCTAGTGAGAGTTTAACTTCAATGCTAATGTTGTTGGCAAAGGATGTAACTCTTAAAGCTCTCTCTCTCAAATCTCTGTGCAAGAAATAGAATTTTAACATCTCTTAATATTACATAAATCTCAGGAGCCTTAATGCATTGCTTTTAATAATAACTCGTAAATTACATAAGATTCTCATTTAACTGTTCTTCCGTTGCAAATAATAATTTAGAAAAAAGGTGGTTAGATACAACAATTTATGAAAAAGGAAAGGACATATTATTTGGTATAGCTGCTTATTTTCCGTAGTTGTTTTCTCATGCCTTTTAAATAGTGTATAATTTTATATAATTTTAAAATATCAATAAAATCAGGCTTAAAGCAGGATTGTGCCAGCTTTAGTCTATTCTCTTACAATTTTGTCATTGTGAGAAATATTTTTGTTTGAATGGACTAGAAGTGCATTGTCATCAGTTCTCTGCTGCAGCACGCTGGATATTGTCCAACAATTGCAGCATAATTCAGATGTTTGCTTAGGTTTTTACTGGCTTAGTCTTGATTTTATTTCATTTTCAATATATTTTCTGTGTCTAGTACTCTCTTCCTTATCTTAGCTTCACATGTAATTTTAATTTTTGGCAATGTATTCATAATATCCTGGACACTGTCTACTAAAGTGTCCATTTGGTTTTTGTTCTTCTAATAAAGCCTTGCTTGCATGTAAAATAATTCTCATACATGATCAAAGAATGAAATTAGAATTTGACTGGTGTGTTGTCTCATTCAGGATTTTTGTCCTTGTTTTCTGGACTTGATCTTAGTTACATTTTGTGGGTTTAACTTTAGAAAAAAATTGGACTTAGGCACAGTCTGTTTAGAAAGAACTACGCATTGTGCAAAACAATATATAAGTATATTTCATTAATTTAGAGGTAGATTTTCAGTGACATTTTTCCCTTGATTTAATTTGTCCCTTAATACTAATGAAATAGTCTACTGTTCATTTATTTGCTTGCATAACAAGTAGTTGCCCGTCACATATATAACATAAGTTTTTAAAGGGATACAGGTATTAGTAAAATAGTGTTGCTGAAAAACAGAAATAGATTTTACTTTCTGCATGTTTAAAGGATAGTAAAAAGCCCATGTTAGGGTTTCATGGGGAATAACATTTAGTTTCCTGAACTGTGAACACTTATAATCTAAGCCATAGTTGTTCATGAAGTTTCCTGTATAATCTGTTACCATAGTTACAAGCAACTAACTTACCAGATAAATATGAATTGGGAAAACGGTGTTGTAGAAGCCAAAGGTCACTCTACATTCTGTTACCACAACATAAATCTCTACTAAATTCAGTGTAGCCTGTGGAAGTTGGTCCGCATTTCCAGTGCCATAAATTAAAAGCAGAATCTGTTTCCATGTGTTCATCAAATCCTAATACTTTTGCAAAGAAGTAAAATGTGCAAATAAAAGTAACCTGAACTGCAAAAATATAAAATGCCTGCAATCATGGGCACATTGATAACATTACTGAACTTTTAGAAAGTCTCCAGCACAGAAGAAAATGCCTTTATACTCAAAGTACTAAAGAGACAAGTTTGAAGCAAGTGGCAAGGTACAGTGCTCCTTTCATTTATAGGCAAAGACTTCAGTGCTGTAATTTTAAAGAAAGTAGAGGAAATGGCTGGGGTAAAATGAAGGAAAAGGTAAGCTGGCTTTCAGCTTGGAAGGTTTTTATCAGGTTTTTATCTTTATTTTTCGCTCTGGGAACACCAAAATAGAAAAGGATATTTTAGCAAGGAACTGGTGGGGACTAGTAAGAACTCCTTCATTATAGGTTAAGAAGGCATGTGACAGTCTTTACTATGATTAATTCTGGAGCAACTTGTAGCATGATATCAAGGCATAATTAAGGCTTGTTTTTTATCAAGTTGCAGCTTGTATAGTTAGCAGTGCTATCAAGCAAGAACATGTTATCTTACCTCTCTTTGCCATGCACATTAATTAAAGAAAAAGTGTATTTGATTAGTGGCATCGGACGGCTTATAGTATTCTAGATGGGTGGATTTTGTTGGTGAAAATGTTCTTCAGGGTGATCATTCAACCACCTGTTAAGCAAGGCTAAAGAATTGTCCTGCACTGGAAAAGAATGGAGTTATTTAGTGTGAAAAATAAATCTGTGAACCTGAGAAATCTGTATTGCTTAGTTACCTTTCCTTCCTTGTCTAGTTTGTAAGTCAGCAGGAATGTCAGAAATGGCCATGTGGCAACTGCATTTACCAGCCTGGACAAGATTTAGGTAAAGAGAAACTGTAACTCAAAACTTGGGCAGCATACTGCCACCTTATTCTATTTCCAGACTAACATATGGTTATGGAAGCTGGAAACATGTGAAAGGTATAAGCAGATATCAAAATGCCTTTGAAAGCAAATGTCACAGGAAAATATTAGGTATGTCAGAGGGAATTAATTTATAATGAATGCTGGGATCCGTCAGAGATTCAACAACTCCATTTGACTTCGTGCAGGAAAAAAATATGGGAAAATTTCATAGGGTGTATTATGTATGATTTAGGATGGAAATATGTGCATATGTGTTCCATGTTGCCTATGCAGCGAGTCTCACATGTTTTGAGTGCATCAGATGTCCTTGCTGTATGCACACAGATTGTTGGCACGCTGGATGGGTTGTAGGGCCTCTGGAAATCTTGGACCAATGCCTGAAGCTCTTCTGGCCTCTTGTTCTTGGAGGGTTGGGAAGAAGGAGTTAAAAACTAAGGCCTATCTGGAAAATCTGGTAAACCAGTAGTTATAAAAGGAGCCAACCAGAAGATTGAAAAGTCTTCAGGAAAGATGTACAGGGGAGGTTCCTACCTGTGGGCTATGGAGCCGTGGGAACATGGGCACTGGCTTTAAACATCTGTGAGAGATGATTATGAAGAGCAGATCTATAGTCAGTCAGCTTCTGTTTGCTGCATAGGGATCCATGCTCCTGTTTGTGAGAAGTTGTGATTTTGGGGATGAGGTGGTGGAAAAACTAGAAAGGTAGAGAAGTTTGGAAAATACTAATTCGTGTGCTCTGGAAAAAAAAACCTTGGGCTACACCAGGAGGGGAGCCTTGTTCATGCCCTGGGCGATGTTATATGACATGGGAAATAATTGGATTCAGATGATACTTTGTGGTAAACTTGTTTTGGCATGTGGAAAACATTATTCATTTTGATTATCACAGTTGTTTTCATGCTTTATCTGAGAGGCAAAATATTTTACTAGCAAAGATTAATTCTTGTTCTCTTATCTAGTTACTGTAGGTGCTGGATGATTTACTGCTGGTTTTTCCTCTTGCTTGACAGTGATCTCTAAAATCTATACAAGTTTCTTCTTCAAAAGGAGAAAAAAAAAGAAAAGAAAATAATTTGCTATACTCCACTATTTTATCACTGCAGTTACCTAAGAAATGTGAAGTTTTATAAACAATTATTAGGTCCCTTACATTTTGAAACTACTTGAATAAGTATTTTGGGAAGCTTGAGATGCTGACAGCAACTCGAGGAATATCATCCACAGGATTCACAGAATCACAGAACAGTTAGGCTTGGAAAGGACCTTAAGATCATCTAGTTCCAACCCCCCTGCCATGGCCAGGGACACCTCACACTAGACCATGTTGCCCAAAGTTCTGTCCAGCCTAGCCTTGAATACTGCAAGGATGGAGCATTTACCACTTTTTTGGGCAATCTGTTCTAGTGCCTCACCACGCCCACAGTAAAGGACTTCCTTATATCTAACCTGAACTTCCCCTGTTTAAGTTTAAATCTGTTCCCTCCTAGTCCTATCATTGTTACATATTTTAATACATTAACTGTTTTGAGATTTAGTGTACTAGTTCCTGCCTTCTTCTAACTGTTCTGCCTTCTTCTAACTGTTCTTCCTTCTTCTAACTGTTCTTCTAATTGCTCTTGCCTCTAAAATAATGTTGAGTAGCTAGTACAGCTGGCATCTGTTGCCAGCTCTGAAGAGTCTGTGAGTTGTTTCAGTATGTATTAGCTTAATAGTCAGCAGAATTGTTAACAGTGCCATGTGTTAGACCTGTCTGCGTTGTAAAACCAATGGAGGTACTCTAATGTGAGACAGACAGCAAAGTTTCATCTCTTACTATAGTAAGCTGTGTCTCAGGACACTTGCATTTAAATACTGATTCAGTCTCAAGTGTTTTATGTAGCATACAGCATGTAATTTAATCCATCCCATGTGTTTTATCATTATCTATAAAGTGGGAATGCTACTTAGTGGTATTATTGTCCTAAAGATAAAATCTGTTAATAGTTATAGGGAACTCCAGTACAAGTGTGTTATAAATTACTTTTTTTAACTCAGTGAATAGATTAATTTGT
Source organism: Psilopsiagon aymara (assembly GCA_024733675.1). Taxonomy (NCBI): domain Eukaryota; kingdom Metazoa; phylum Chordata; class Aves; order Psittaciformes; family Psittacidae; genus Psilopsiagon; species Psilopsiagon aymara. The sequence goes on from JANRGW010036223.1 coordinate 39,179, forward strand.
CTGAGAACCTGGGATGTCACTTAGCGTCTGCAGTTAGCCTGAGAAATACACACATTCTGGACATCTAAAACGAAAGAAAAACAAACCCATTGAATCTTCAGTCACAACTAGAATCTACCAATTGTCCTACTTAGGTTACTCTGTAAATTAACCTATAAACTTCTGCTCATAGTTACCCAGTGCTTTTTCACGTGTTCATGATTCTCTACCCTTGCAAAACATACAAAGGCAAGTATCAGGTGCTTTTGCCTTTTCATTCAATATTTTGGCAGATTTGCTATTTCGTGATGATGATTATGACTTAACTGTATATGGATTACTTTAGAGCAGGAAAAATAAAATAACATTAAAGTACTTGAAAGGCAGAATATTCTCTGTACTAATAGCTTTGTGATTCAAAGCCACTTTTGAGCAAGAGGTGCCTTCAGAAATCTGCCTGTGCTTAGTCCCATGTACATCAGAAACTGTGGGCCAAAATCCCCTCCTGCCAGTAATAGTCTTTTCTCTGTCTTTTTCCTTCTAAGTATTTTCCACTCAGAGTATCAACTTCATGTTCTTCCCAACTCCTGATAACCATAGGGGCTCTTGTATGAGCAAGCTTTTCATTCCTTAGTATCTCAGTGACTACCCGTTACCAGACAGATGAGCTTTGCAGCAGCAGGATTGATTCTCTAACCTCCACAAGCAACCTAGGCTGTGAGCTCAGCTGAAAAACAAAGATTTAATGTAGTAAGGAAGGAGTTGTTCTTGCAGTGTCTGTCATAGCCCAGAGCAAATAATGGATCCTAATGTGGAAATGGAATAGGAATGATGACATGAGAAAGCAAGACTCAGTGTTTAGAGAAGGTTAGGAGATGCATCTTGCCTACTTTCTCATCACAGTCAATTCTATTCTGTACATGCCAGTTGGGATATATTGTGATTCTTTGTGGTATTCTGCAAATACATTGTTTCTTTTATATATGAGCAGGAATGAGATGAATGATTTGGTGTGGAGTTGAACTCGCAGCTCTGAGATGTTTGAATCAGTTTTGTATTTTTTTAAGGCTTCCTTTACAGAGCAGTGGACCAAAGGATGACTTCATTTTCTTAAATGAAACACGAGGTTGCCATTTAAAGATCCAGAAGGTTGTCTGTTGTAAAACCTGGTTCCATAAACATTTTATCCTCACAAACTAGTGCTCTGTTTACTACCATATCTGAAAAGTTTACTCACACAAGTTGACTTTGGCTGAAAACCAAGTATCTACTATCATAACAAGATGCATACTTCTGGTGCAGAGGAATTTTTTTAACTAATCTGTCAGTTTGATCTTCAGACACAATTATTTCAGCAATATCAACTGAAACTCAGCACTGCAGCATGGATTGAGTAGAATGACTTGTTCTCAGGACAGGTGGGATTGCTTCACAAGTGGACTTCTTGGCAATAGCTGTGACTGACAGCAGATTTACATTTCATAATAGTTTATTTCATTGCTTGTCCAATGGAGTTGCTTATATTTATGTTGGAGTTATTGCCAGCGCTTTATTAGAAATAGCTGTAAGGCTGAACCCCTTAGTAACAGAAATTAGCATGCTTGCTGTACAGCACTCTGTTTAGAAGGACAAATAAGCTTCTCTGTGCTAAGAGGCCAGATACCTTCATGTGCATTCCTCTCTGTTGACTGAAATAAGGTAGGTATCAAAAGCTTTAATAACTCCCAGAAAATACTGTCAGGCTTGTGAATTGGAACAGGCCAGGAAAGTGCTTTTCACACATGTTCCTTGTCATGACTCGATATGCCAGATAGCAGGCCTTTTGCTCACCTTATGTTAGCTCTGAAGGTGTTGACATGTTGGGCCTAGTAAAAAGTTGTAACAGTTAATGACATAAGCCAAGTGAGAGCATACAATAGATTATAAACTCATTATCTCTTCATTTAGCATGGAGTTAACCTCCAAAGAACTCCACTGTGTGTAAAAAAGCTGGTTTGTTAAAATAGTCTGCATTTAATTAGGAAAAAAGTATTTCTCATTTGAAAAATATGTCCTGCTCTCTTCTCATTTGTTATAGTTCAGAAGAGCACAAAAGATAGCAACAATTTGCTAATATGCTATGCCATTTGTACGAAATAGATTATATGATATTGGTCACTTACCTGCAGTGATGGAACAAGATGGGGAAAAGAAATGGTGAAGGAGGGGGGAAATTAATGCTAAAGCACCATGGTTGGGAATCGGGAGCTCCTGGCTTTCCAGTCCTATGATTAGATGTTGCCATCAATCAATTCTTATTTTGCTATCATTTTTTCATATGATAAATTACAAATACAAAGCTGTGGATGTTACTTGAAAAGCTTTATAAATAATATTGTACCACACAGCAGCACATCTTGACTGTTCTTCATTCTTTCGTCATTACAGGAGGGAATGTTAATGATTTCTGTATTAGATCTGCCTAATGCTTTACAGGATAGAAGAAACTTGTGACCTTTGCAATGAGAAGCTTTCATACTTCCTTTACTTGTTGCAGTTGCTTGATACTTGGTAGGGGGAAGTAGCCCTAAGGCTATGAATTTGTCTTTTGTGTCACCCATTACATTCCTGTGCTTTTGATGAGTTTGTCACTGAAAGAACATTTCTCTTGTTTCCTTGAAAAGCTTTGGCAGCCTGCCAGAGTACCTCTTGGACCCTCTGAGGTGTAAGCACTGCTGTTGCTGGAGCAAAAGTAGCAGTACTGCATCTTCAAGATACAGAAATTGGCATAAAAGTAATAGCCCTTCACCGTCTGTCATGCATCTGATATCTTAGGATTAGGGAGAAGATGAGGCTGTGACACACTTTCCTTGCCAGAGCTCAGTGCTTGTCCCAATGACCTAATTTCCCTGCCCTAAAGTGACATCACCTGGGGCTAGAGCCCACCCCAGTTTCTGGAAGAAGAACAGAGAGAAGAGAGAGGAAGCCCACTTAGAATTAAAATTGGCTGGGGATGTTAAGGACAACAGGAAGGGATTCTATAGGTACATTGCAAATAAAAGACAGACTAGGGACAACGTGGGCCCT